>DAKLCV010002416.1:0-43913 GCA_030247045.1 Colobus guereza | reverse complement strand
GGGTATATTCTCTGGTGTTCCGCCAGCCCACAGCGAGTATTGGGTGGAGCTGTCTGATTTTCCAGGTGTTGTGTGTCTCAGTTCTGGTTAGAAAGGGATTCCTTCCCCTGGCGCTTCCCAGGTGAGGCGATGCCTCCCCTGTTTCAGCTCGCTGTTCGGGCTGCAACAGCTGAGCAGCACCGATTGTCCAGCACTCACTAGTGAGATGATCCAGTACCTCAGTTCAAATGCAGAAATCACTGGTCTTCTGTGTCCTTCGCGCTGGGAGTTGAGACTGGAGCTGTTCCTATCTGGCCATCTTGCTCCGGCCCCTCAAAATCTTTCTTTGTTCTTGTGCTACATTCTGGGAATGTCCCTGAGCTATGCCAAGTTTCACAAGAGGCCAAAGAATGGTGGACGTTTGAAGGCTGAGCACATCTCACGTCGGCAGCCCCTCAGAATCACCCTGCCAGGGACCTGGGAGATGGGAACCCAGGTCTCAGTCCCAGACATCTTCATTCTGTGGTGTAGGGTGAGGTCATGAGCCTGCATCTTAACAACCCAGGGTGATGCTGAAGGACCCCGGCCAGGAGTTCTGGGCTCAGAGGACAGCAAGGCAGGGCTGTCGGGTTCCTCTCTGTCCCAGTCACCCTTCCGCAGGCAGATGCTAGCCCAGATCCCATTCCTACAGGAAACTGAGTCATTAGGCCCCAGTGCCAACGTGGAAACACCGAAACCGACTTAGGGGCCTCAGCAATTTTTCCAACTTCATGCCAGTCACCCCCACTGTTGGTCTCCTTTCTAAGTGTCTCTGCCCTGCAGTTTTGGGTTTGCTCAAATAAACTGGCTATCCCAACTATTAGCAGTTCACGGAGCCCTGTGTGTCTCTGTAAATAATGCAAGGCCAACACACACACACATACATATTTAACGGCTCGGTTTGTTGACTACAGCTTTGTTATTCAAAGTAGTTACATATTTATAAAGTCTGTGAACACTGAACTAGTGAATAGTGAACTATTGCTTCCAGAGAAGACAGGGTTATGCTCCCAGAGGTCATCAACCAATCACTACCTAAGCGCTGCTTATGGGGTTTCTGTTTAAAGACACCGCAGTGAATAGACATTGTGGAGTCACCATATTGATTTCAAGTCAACTTCACTATAACTCGTGCCTAAATGACGCTCATCAAATGTGTATTTCCATGAGACTGTGCCAGTTTTCCTGTACTTAGGACGCCTAGTAGCATGTCAGCACTGACTTGGGGATATTTGAAAGCGCAAAACTGACAAAAGCATGAAAACACAAAACACAGGACACCGAATACCTGAAATGAACCCTGTTGACAGTATGCGCTGGCCTGAGAAGGCAGTGTCTGGCTTTGCTGAACCTCAACTGAGAACATGAGCTACTGAGAAGCTCAATCCGGCTGGGCGCCGGTTCACGCCTATAATCCAGCACTTCAGGAAGCCGAGGCAGGGCCACTTGAGGCCAGGAGTTCAAGACCAGCCTGACAACATATGGAAACCGCCTCGACTAGAAATACAAAATTAGCAGGCATGGTGGTGCATGCCTGTAATCCCAGCTACTTGGGAGGTTGAGGCAGGAAAACTCACTGAACACAGGAGGCGGAGGTTACAGCAACCAAGATCATGCCACTGCACTCCAGCCTTGGTTACAGAGGGAGACTCCATCTCAAAAAATTAAAAAAAAAAAAAAAAAAAAAAGAAGCTCAATTTTTTGCTGTTCTGCATGAACAAAATCGCCAGGATAAGGAGAGGAACATAAAGGTAACTATTGGGTCTCAAGTTAAATACCGTAGTGATGAAACAATCTGTACAACAAACCTCATTACATGTGTTTAATCTCTGTTACAAACTTTCACATGTATCCTCGAACCTAAATGAAAGTTAAAAACAATAAACAAACATTTAAAAAGGTCGGCTGCAGGCTCACGCCTGTAATCCCAGCACTTTGGGAGGCTAAAGGGTGGCTCACAAGGTCAGGAGAAAGCCCATCTTGGCCAACATGGTAGAACCCCGTCTCTACTATAATACAAAAATTAGCCGGATGATAGGCATTGTAATCCCAGCTACTTCATATAAGGCAGGGAATCACTTGAACCCGGGAGGTGGAGGTTGCAGTGAGCCAAGATCATGCCACTGCACTCCAGCCTGGCAAGAGAGTGAGACTCTGTCTCAAAAATAAATAAACAAAATAAAAATTTAAATGCCGGAATGTTGATGTGGGATGACAAATATTTTAGCAAGTAGGCAAGTTCACAAACACAGAATCCTTGAATGATGAAGATTATGTACATAGGTTAAAACATAACAGTATTTTTATGGTGTCCAAAATATATCATTGTCTTTCTCAGAAATTTGAAACCTCCCTCTGCAGCATCTTGTGAATTAGGTTGTTACACCATGGGACTGAGACAGGCATCCTGGGCATGCAGTGGGGAGGGGGTCACAGGAATTTGGGCCCCATCTGCCTCACTGATCCCTCTACCTGGCCATGAAAGCTATTCCTTCTTTCCAAACCCGAAAACTTCTATTCACCCTCAAGGCCCTAGGAGAATGTCACCTCTCCAGGAAGCCCTTTCTCAAGCCATTACCAGAGGATTTGTAAGCATTATTACAGTTTAAGGAGCACAGCTCCAGACCCCAGTTCTTAACTCCAGCACACATCTGTGGGGTTTTCCAAGTCCTCATGCCCAGGCTAATTAAATCAGAAACTTTCCAAGGTGAGATGCAGGTGTCTATATTTTAAAGCCACCACGTGATGCAAACGTGGTCAACTCTGCAGGCAGGGACCTGTTACAGATTTTAACTTCCAATATCTCTTAAAATAGCTTGTCTCCTTTCTTCTATTCTCCTGACTTATCCAGGCTCTGCTAAAATAGCCCCAGCCCCTCCCACCTGTTCTCCATGCTGTTATCCAAAGAGAGGCCTTCAGCAAGTTATGTCCTGCACAGTGGTCCGCATCAAACCCTTCAGGGAGCCCAAATCTGCACCCAGCAATGGCAACAGAGGCTGCCCACCATCTGGCCCCTGCAGCCCTCCAGCCTGAGATGAACTGCAGCTGCCCCATCATCACTTTACTTTGCCATGAGGCTGAGAGACTTCCTCCTCTTTACATCTGGCTTGCTGTGCCTATTCTGGAAGCTCATGTCCAGGGAGGGCCCTCATGGGAGAACTCTCTGACCCCTGAGAAAGTGTGGTCCTTGTTTGTGCCTCCATTCAGGCCTTCCATCCACAATGGCGCTTTTATGCCCAAATTGATGCTCTGCTGTTACCTCCCAGGCAGAGAACAAATCGGGACCAGGTATCTCTGTGCCCAGCAACAAAGCACCAAGAGCACATTTAACTTCAACCTATGTTGGCTGAAGGAATGCATGAGAGAGCCATGGACTGGGAGGTGGATGGACGGCAGGTAAGTGATGGATGGGTGGTGGTGGAATGGGCGAATGGGTGAAGATGGATGGATGGACGATTAACGGATGCATGGCTGGGTGAGTGGATAAAATTAATGAGGGTGGATGGTTGGGTGATAGCTGGGTGGATGGAGGGTAATTGGGCAGACGAAAGGAAGGATGGGCAGTATGATGGAGGTACCGGTGATAGGGTGATGACGGGTTGAGTGGATGGACGAGCTAGGGAGTGACTAGGTAGGTGGATGGGTGGATGGATGGACACGATGGCAAGTGGATGGATGGCTAGTTATGGATGAGTGGGTGGGTAGACAGGAGGAAGGTGGACAGGTGGATGGTCATGATGGATGGTGAGGGCAGGTGGATAGACGGATAGATGAACGAATGGACGGGTGAATCAGATAGTATGGATGGACGGATGGACGATGGACTGATGACGGATGGATGGGCGAACGGATAAACGGACGGATGGGGATGGGCAACTGACGAAAGGATGGGTGAATGGACGGACAGATCGAGTGGATGGCAGATGGATGTAATCAACTGACGAGTGGTGGATGAAACGGATGCAGCAGGATGGACGGAGATGAACGGAGAATGGATGGATGGATGGACAGCCATGAACGGATGGGTAAAGGAACGAGATGATGGATGGATGACGGATGATGGATGGATAATGAACGAGGACGTGGATGGATGGATGGATGGGTAAACGAACTGGGACGGGCTGATGATGGATGCATGGATCAATGGATGGATGGGTAGTTGATGGATGGATGGTTGACGGATAGATGGTGGATGGGTAGATGGATGGATGGATGGATGGATGGATGAATGGGAGGATGGGTGGTGGGTGATGGGGATGGATGGGTGGAATGGACGATTGATGATGGATGGATGGATGGATAAATGAATGGGAGGATGGATGATGGATGGATTGATGAATGGATGATGGTAAATGAATGGGAGGATGGGCTGATGGATGGATGGATAAATGGATGAGCATGGATGGATGGATGCATGGATACATAAATGGATGGCAATGGATGAAAGGACCATGAACCCAGAACATGGAGACCCTGAGGAGCTGGAGAGGCCTCAGTGACTGGTCTGAGACAAGTTCACCATCAGATTCAAGGGAGTTGTCTTCCATATCAAAAATGTCCATCACTGACATTCTCCTCCCCTCAAGTCACACTAGTGGTGAAGGCAGGCATCCCTCAAGGTCCACAAGGCCTGGGGAGCCTGTTCAGCCCACACACGCAGCCACCAAGTCCCAGGCCCAGCAGCCCCTGTGCCCAGGTCTCGCCACCGACAGAGCTCATGTTCACATGCATTTTTCCCCATGCTGACCATGTGATCACCAGCAAGCTCCCGAACTCTCTGACCCCAGTGTCTTTATCTACCAAAGGCCCATGAGAAATATCTTAAGGCCCACTGAAGATGAAATACACACTGAATGCTCTTGAAAAATGTAATCCATGGCACAGACGTCCACATCCAAGAAGCAGTTGGGAAATCTGCAGAAGAAGAAACAATATCCAGCAATAATAGTGATTCTTGACAACTCAGTCACACATGAAGACCTCCGAGGGGCTTTTTAAAATTCTAATAGATCGCAGTGGCTCCTGCCTATAAACCCAACACTTTGCACAGGCCAAGGCAGGTGAATGGCTTGAACCCAGGAGTTTAGACTAGCAACATAGGGAGACCCTGTCTCTACAAAAATGAAAATTTAAGGCATGCAGCTCACATGAGGGAGGCTGAGGCAGGAGAGTCACTTGAACTGTGAAACAGAGGTTGCAGTGAGCCTGTACCAGCCACTGCACTCCAGCCTGATGACAAAGGAGACCTGTCTCAAAAAAAAAAAAAAGTAGGCACAGGGTGGCTCACGCCTGTGATCCCAACACTTTGGAAGCTACGGGCAGACCACAAGGTCAGGAGTTCAAGACCATCCTGGCCAACATGGTGATACCCGTCCCTACTAAAAATACAAAAATTAGCCAGGCATGGTGGTGGCCTGTAGTCCCAGCTACTCAGGAGGCTGAGGCAAGAGAATTGCTTGAACCAGGAGGCGGAGGCTGCAGTGAGCCATGACTGCACCAATGTACTCCAGCCTGCAACAGAGCAAGACTCTGTAAAGACTCTGTCAAGATGAGGAGGAGGAGGAGGAGGGAGAGGAGGAGAGAAGAGGAGGGAGGGTAAGGGAGGAGAGGTGAGGGAAAAGGAAGGGATAAGGAAGGAAAAGGAAGGGAAGGGACAAGAAAACAGAAAGGAAAAGAAAGATGAGCCAGGTATGGTGAGGCGTGCCTGTAGTCCCAGCTACTGAGGCTGAGGTGGGAGGACTGCTTGAACCTAGAGAAGTGGAGGCATGTGGAGCTATGATTGTACCAACTGTACTCCAGCCTGTGACAGAGCAAAATCTTTTCTCAAAAAATATTTTAAAAAATTAAAACACCCAATATGTCTATAAACGACCACCCAGGTAACCCTGGCAAGAGTGATGCCCAAGCTTCCTGCATGGAGTCAAAACTGAGAACCTCGGATCTAGATCAGCAAGAGCCACTGAGGGTGGTCATGCAGGTCCGTGTCTCAAACTGTCACCAGAAATCAGGAACGCAGGAGGATGGCCATCACAGTTACTGGTGTGTTTTAGCCTGACCCTGGGATTAAAATATATCCACCAGCCCTGGACAACAGAACGAAACCTGTATCTACAAAAAGAAAAACCACTGAGTGTGTAGCACATGGCCTGTAGTCCAATCACACACAGAAGGCTAAGGGTAAATCACCTGAGCCTGGGGGTTCGAGGCAGTGAGCTGAGATCACACCACTTCAGCCTGGGCAACAGAGTGAGAGCCTGTCTAAAAAAAAAAAAAAGATTGCAGGAGCATGGTGGTCACGCCCGCAACCCCAGCACTTTGGGGAAGCTGAGGCAGGAGGTTTGCTTGAGTCCAGGAGTTCAAGACCAGCCTGGGCAACACAGTGAGACCCCGATTCTACAAAAGATTTAAAAATGAGCTGAGGGTGGCACATGCCTGTGGTCCCAGCTCCTGAAAGTTGAGTGAGAGATGCACTTGCACCCAGGAGGTCAAGGCTAGTGAGCTACAATCGTGCCACTGCACCCGCCTGGGCAAGTCTAAAAGAAAGAAAGAAAAAGATTGCAAGCTGCCCGTGATATGTTTATGATATGATGAGGTTCAGGGCTTGTGGTTTAAGAGAAACCGCGCCGGGCGTGGTGCAAGCCTGTAATCCCAGCACTTTGGGAGGCCGAGACGCGGATCACGAGGTCAGGAGATCGAGACCATCCTGGCAACACGGTGAAACCCCGTCCTACTAAAAATACAAAAATAGCCCGAGGTGGTGGGCACCTGTAGTCCCAGCTACTCGTGGAGGCTGAGGCAGGAGAATGGCAAACCCGGAGGCGGAGCTTGCAGTGAGCTGAGATCCCGCCACTGTACTCCAGCCAGGGTGACAGAGCCAGACCTGTCCGAAAAAAAAAAGAGTAGAAACCGCGCCCATAGGTGGCTGTAGCTGTCCTCTTGTCTGTCTATGCTATGTTAGCAACCAAAGGACCACAGCCTCTTGAGTAAAGATATCAACATAGAGGGCCTCTACCTTCATGGCCACCTCGGCAGGGTCTCAAAAGACAGGTGTTCATACCATCTCCTGCTTGCCCAGATCCAAACCCTTCCCTGTCCTGCTATTCTATTAAATGCCTAACACTTCTCTGTGGGTCCCTTCAACTGCTGAGAATATTTTGTGCTGAATTCATCAAGACAGCCCTATGTTAATTCATATTTAGAACCCCAACCCATTTCCCCCAGAAGAAGATAGCTAGCAACAGCAGCAGAAGACTGACAATATTTGCTTCATGGGTAGTTATACAATCTGTATGCTCTCAAGCCCATTGGCCCTAAAAAGACAATGTAGTGTGTTTATTCTTGTCCCTCATTCCAGTCCATCGTTTTCCTGCAGAAACGAAAGCTCCTTCTGGTCAGCATCCCCTTGCGGATCAATGCTTGCCAGGGTGCATTTGGACAATAATTTTGCAGGGTCAGGCAAAGTAGAAACAAACAAGAGTCAGGCTATCCAGGCTCAGGTGTCTCTGATGAGTAATGCCTGCAGAACCCCTGGAACATAACAGCTCTGGCCAGTCTGCTGGCTCAAGAAGGGCTGTTAGTTCAACCAAATACATTATTGTCAGCTTTGAAAAGCGCTTGAGCAACGGCTTTGCTCCCGAAAAGCTGCAGAAAATCAGACTTTTCAGTGCTTTCTCAAAACAGGGGACCCACCCAGCCCACGACACTACTCAAAGTTGAGAAACCAAAGCGAATTAAAGGGGTTTCAATCGCCAGACCCATCCGACTGCCATCCACAATGACGAACACGTATTATATCTCAGCCCAGCCCAGTCCACCAGGGCAGAGGGAGCGGAACAAAGCTTGCCCGTGTGGCTTTAACAAGGCTTTCCACGCCCCCTGCGTTTTATCCTCCTGTTGAATTCTTCTCTGCAAGGTGGTGGCTGCTTGCTACTTTCTGGCAGCTCACTTGAGAAACACTGGTTTGAATCTGACTCTGGGGAGAAGAAAGGAAGTTTCTGGTTTCCTGCTCAGGGGAAATTTAATACTATGACGAGGAGACCACAAGGCATGGTGGCAACCCTGAGTCATACTAAACAAAGCTGAAAAACACACCCACACCATCTCCTCAAAACTCACCAAGGAACCAAGCCAAGAAAGAATACTGAACAGGAAATTCAGGAAGAGGGAAGTCCTTCTGGTCTCTAGAGATGTGAAAATATCATCAGTTGGACAAATGGGTAGAAATTTTGAGCTACCATGTTTCACAACAGACTGGGATAAATCAAAAAGAATACACTTTGGCAGGCCGGTGGTGGATCACCTGAGGTCAGAGTCTGCAGACCAGCCTGGCCAAGATGATGAAACCCCTTCTACTAAAATACAAAATTAGCCAGGCATGGTGTTGGGCACCTGTAATCCCAGCTACTCAGGAGGCTGAGGCAGGAGAATTGGCTTGAACCCAGGAGGCGGAGGTTGCAGTGAGCCAAGATCGACTATTGCACTCCAGCCTAGGGGACAAGAGCGATGACTTCATCTCAAAAAAAAAGAGTATCAGCAACCTCGAGCTCTGACAGCCTGCAGCCTGAAAAGGCACACACAACGAGGGAGACCACATTCACAAGCAATCCAAACCCCACCTCCCAACCGGGAGAACAGAGGTGAACCACGAAGACAGCGGAAAATCCTCACGGCCTGGACTCGGAACCACAGGATCTAGAATGAACAAGCTTCACTAACCAGCCTTTCTCTGCTACTTAGTTGCTGCCCTGGAAGACCAAAGTCCTTTGTCTTTCTCTGCCAGTTCTCTAAAATGGACTGTTCTTTGTTGAGGACAATAGAGCAGTTAGAATCCAAGCCACCTCCTTGAAAACTACCCATTTCTGGGTATCTCCTATGTATCAATGAAAAACCATGTTAATAAAGTTTGGTTTGTTTTTCCTGTCTTGGTTACAGGAGTCCCTTCCAAGCGCAACCAACAGTTGATTTTTAAATGATTTTTCAGGTGGCTCACGCCTGTAATCCCAGCACTTTGGGAGGCTGTTGTGGGCAGATCACTGAGGCCAGGAGTTCGAGGCCAGCCTGGCCAACATGGTGAAACCCTGTCTCACTAAAAGTACAAAAATAGCCAGGTATGGTGACATGCCTGAATTCCCAGCTATTCAGGTGGTTGAGGAATTGCCTGAGCACAGGAGGTGAGGTTGCAGTGAGCTGAGATCCTGCCATTGTACTCCAGCCTGGATGACAGCAGACTCTGTCTCAAAAAAAAAAAAAAAAGAAAAGTTTTTTTTTTCAGTCTGGGCAACAGCAAGACCCTGTCTCTACAAAAAATTTAAAAGTGGTCAGGCATGGTGGTATGTGCTGTAGTCCCAGCTACCCCAGAGGCTGAGGTAGAAAGATTGCTTGAGCCCAGGAGGTAGAATGCAGTGAGCCCCTGACTGCACCCCTGCACTCCAGTCTGGGCAACCTCAAAAAATACTTTAGCCTGGTCAACATAGCAAAACCCCATCTCTACTAAATATACAAAATTAGCCAGACATGGTGGTGTACACTGTAGTCCCAGCTAACTGGGGAGGCTGAGACAGGAGAATCACTTGAACCTGAGATGGAGAGCTGCTATGAGCTGAGATCGTGCCACTGCACTCCAGCCTAGGCAACTGAGGAAAATCCATCTCAAAAAAAAAAAAAAAGACTTTTTCCTCCTTCACACCCCTAAAGACACATGGGTCTTATTTCACAGTGTCTATAAACACAAAGGACATGTAATTTTTTTCCTAAAGTAACAGAGTACTAGAACATTTTCAGCAGGACTGAAAACCAGCACAAGGTCCATGTAAACGGAGAAGTCTATCTCTGGGGAAGATATCTAAGTCGAAACATCCAGACAGACAGTGTCCATGAAACTGCCATGATTCCTAAATGCTGAATTGGGAGAAGTATTGTATGAGCTGCATTTTTTTCTAAATGACAGCATGTACCCACCCATATGACCTTCAGGAAGAAAAGTGATTTCCAGACAAGCAATCATTTACTTGAATATCTCCAAAGTGTAAAGACATGTATTTGTATTTGAAAAGTGTCTCATACACAGAGAAAGGAGAAAGAGCTAAAGCAGGAAGTTTTTTTGTTTTTTTGAGACTTGAGTCTCTGTCACCCAGGCTGTAGTGCAGTGACAAGATTTCAGCTCACGTCACGCAACTCTGCTTCCTGGGCTGAAGTGATTTTCCTGCCTCAGCCTCCTGAGTAGTTGGGATTATAGGCGCTCACATCACAGGTATTTTGTATTTTTAACAGAGTTTTGCCATGGTCAGGGTTGCTCGAACCTTAGCTTCATGTGATTCACCAGCCTTGGCCTCCCAAAGTGCTGGGATTACAGGCCTGAGTCACCATGCCTGGCCTTTTAGGAGTTAAATGCAAAGCATCAACTTTATCAGAGCCAAACATGCTGGTGGAAAATCAAGGTAAACTTACGGATGATAAAACCCACCTCTCTGTACAGAAACATCTAATAACTCCATAATAACACCCACACGGGCAGGAGACAAGAGCCTGGAGAGAGAAAAACGAAGCCCATGCTTGCTCTACTGAGGTGAAGGAACCTGAAGAGGCCTGGTATTGTTCAAGAGATGTTGTCTGTAGGTGTTTGAGTTTTTCAAACTGCACAGGCTGCTGTGCCGCGCCCGGGGTGCAAATCATTTTGCTGGAGAGCAGGGATGCACTGGATGCGCCTGCTCACTGCTGGGACGGCAGCCCGATTAGCGACACACAACTCCCAAGCCCCCGGCTTGCCACCTTCAACACTATTGGCATTTGGGACTAGATGAATTCCTTGTGCTGGGGCTGTTCTGGCCCTGAAAGATTCTGAGCAGCTTCCCTAAGCTGTCCCAACCCATTGCAGGATGTTAGAGGTCCCACCCCAGGTGGCAAACCAAAAATGTTCGCAACCATCACAAAGTGTCTCCTCCGGCCAGCATCACTTGTGGGACGTCCCGCCCTCCAAAGCTGAAGCCTCCTCTTTCCTCTACACGCTTCCTCTGTCCATCCATCCCTCACCACATCCCACCTGTACCCCTGAGAATTTATGAAGACACCAAGGAACACAGGGTCCCCAACCTCTGAGATCAGGCCAGGCCAGCACCAGTGTGAGAACCTACTCCAGGCTCAACGGGTTGCACCTGATGCATATCGCCAGGAAAGTGTGTTCTGAGCATCACCAACTCAAAAGTCAACTTCCTAATGAAACAACATGTGTATTAATGTTACTGGAACAGGCTGTTTCTGTCGCCATCTCTAGCAAGGTCAGACTGGAAAGACGAGGTGAGAAGGGTCTCTCAGGGAGATCCATCAGTAAGGACTGTCAGGCCTTCTCTGCAATTGAAGGACAGATTGGCCCCTGTTATCCCCTGTGTCCCACTGCCCTTCCCTACCCACTCCAACCCATAGACAGCTATGCTTCCCTTTACTCAAACATCAGCAGCTTGGAGTTCCTGAGCCCAGTATGCTTCCAAAATCAGGAGTTCCAGATCAACACTGCTGTGGGTTTAAAACTGCACAACGTAGAGCCACGTCGCCACCACTGCACCAGCCTGGTGACAGACCTGTCTCAAAACAAAACAAAACAAAACAAACAAAAAACTGTGCAACGACCTGTTTAAGGCTCAGAGAATATAAGGCTTTCCATCCACTGTCTCCAATGACCTGGAATGCCAGACCAGCCTGCAAAATTTCCCAGGGCTTCAAAACCCAGCCAAGCCCCTCACCAAGACTGACCACTGGGAACCCTCGAGTTAGTTGTGATGGAACCAGAATGGTGCCTGTCGCCCTGTTCCCCATCTCACCTGTTCAAATGCCTCTGTTCTCCAGGAAACAGAATTTTAGACACCAGAACCCCTTGGACATATTTCTCTGACCCCAAGCACAGTAGATGCCAAGGAAGGAAGGAATACATGAAGGATGAAGAAATGCATCTGCAGAGAGACAGAGAAAAACCCTTTCATCTAAAGGGTGCCTTGGGAATAAATGCAGCTGATAAACCTTACAGAGCCATCCTGTTCGTGGTGGCAGCTGCCCGCAAGAAGGAAGGCCATTTAGGAAGAAAAGGGAGAAACAGAAGCTCTGCTTGGAACGTCCCCCTGCAGGCTGGAAAGTCCTCCAAGTTTTCTCTACAGAGCAGGTTTATTCTCTAACCTCACCGAGTGAAAGCACAAATTTAGGATACCTGGACCCCTTTTAAACAGGGTGTAAATCCATTAGCAACCTCCCTAAAAATACAGACCCGGTCTAGTCACCACGCCAGGCTGCGCTAGATCCCATCAACACAAACCGGGCCGCCCCTGTCCTCCCCAGGGCTGGGGCCTCGCTTCCTAAATATGTCCAACCCTGATAAGGCCGGTCCTGAAGTCTACACTCACCTGCAAGCCGGTCCACTTAAAAGCCTGCCTACTTAAAAGAAAACGCGCTGGCCACTGAAAAAGAACTTATAACACACCACATCCAGCAGGGTCCCCGTTTTCAAAGGAGGGAAACAAAAACATGATTAGAGTAACCATTAGAAATAGGCCCGGTTTAGGCCGTGGAGGGTGACCGTGGCTCGCTCTTCCTGGATACTTTTTCTGTTTTCCGAATTCTCCACCGCTACAGATGGACAATTTGGTAAGCACACGTTTTTCGGCGCCCCGGCGCCCTGTGTTGCCGGGCGCACACGCGCTGAAATGCCCAGAGCCTGCATCCAGAGTATTTCTGAACATATTCAGGGCTCAAAGTGTTTTTCTAATCCTTTTCTTCCTTCCCCCACCAACCGGGTCTCAGGCCCCAGCGATTCCAAATTTAGGCCCGGGACGCAGGGTGACCTGACAGGCAACCCAGGCGGCTTCGCGCGGCCTAAAGACGCAGGTCCCCAAACCCTGTGGGAGATAACGGGTGGTGAGGCGCTTAGGCAAAGGGCAGAGATCCGTAAGAAAGTCCCCAGATTGGGAAGAATCTATGCCACCTCTCCCAATGCCCAAATTTAAGAGTTTACAACCCGACAACAAACGCTGACTTTCCTCTGTGAAATGGCTCCAGGAAAGCGTTGGGAGAAAGTGGGGCTCCTGCCTTGGGCCCCGCGGCACAGCACGTCCTGCTAGACAGGGAGGAGGGTGGGGTGTCCCCGCGGGTGCCCAAGGCTGCATCCCAAGCGGATCCCCAGGCCCGGGCGCGCCTCCGCGTCCCCCACCTGATCCCTCCGCTCGCTCACCCGGGCGGCGACCAGAGCACCCAGCAGGCCGAACAGCAGCAGCGCCAGCGCAGCCCCTGCGGCCATGGTGCGCCCAGAGAGCGCAGGGACCGTCCCCGAGTGCAGCGCGGGCGAAGGCAGCGGGACGGATACCCCCACGGGCCGGTGGGGCGAAGCCCGAGGAGTACTGAAGGGTGAGGGAGAGGCCTGCAAGCAGGCCTGGCTGCGCCTGCCCTGCCCTGCCCTGCCTGCCTGCTCACCACCCGCTCACCCCCACCCTGGCCTCCAAGCCTGCAGGGGCGGAACGCTGGGTCTGGGGAGGGGACAGAACGGGAGGCGGGAGGGATGGCCCCAGACAGCCGAGGGAGCACGGGGCGGCGCCGACCCGAGCAAAGTCAACTACAACATTCTCGGGAAAGTGTGGGTCCCTCCCAGATTACAGCCCCCTGAATGCACGCCCAGGGCGGCTCTTAACTGTAGTGGCATGAAACTGCTGCCCTTTCTTGGAAACACAGAGCCCCTTCCTGCCTCGCTTGTGCAGCCACTTCTTCCCTTTAACAAGGACCCTCAGCCCCTGGTCTCAGTGGGAGCAAACAAACTTTCCAGTAGCTCCTGGTCGGGAAAGTGGGTCGCCCTGTCTACAGCCTCCTAAATGCACGCTCAACTGTGCGACACGAAACTGCCGCCCTAGTGGAAACGTGGCCCCACCTCCCTCCTCCCCTGCAGCCCTCTCTGTCCCTAACAGGACCCTCCTGCTCTGCAATGGGAGCAAAGGAAACTCTCCTGCCCCTGCTGGGAGAACTCTCCGGGCTTCCTGCTGGGAGAAGTGGGGGCGCCAACCAGATGCTCACCTCAGGGAGTCCGCGGGAGCAAAGGCAATCCTCCTGCTCAGGAAGCGGGCCCCTGCCCACGGGCAACCCCGCCTCATGTCCTTTCTAAAGCGTCCGAGCTGGGAGCTGGGGTGCGCAGCGGGAGGGTGGCGGATCGCCCTTTGCGCAGGACCAAGGACGACCTGAGGAGCCTCTGCGCTGGGGCAGTTTCTCCCAGAACTCCCAGGACGAGGCTGGAGGGACCTGGTCATGGAAGGTGGGGAAACAATAGGAACCAGGTCCTTCTCCTATCTGGGATGCCTAGGCCCTAGTCCTGGTCACGGGCGATCATCAAGTGGGCTTCGAGTTTAGAGACCTCCTCACCACTGGCCACAGCTGCAGTGCAGTTGTCGCCTTCCCACACTAATGATATGTTTTCTGTTAACACCTGCCGAAAATTGTATCCATTTTCCTGCAGGGTGGTGGAACAACTTTGCAGCCTGACAAATAACCCTGAATATTCTTGCAGTCCACGCTTCCAACTGTCCACCACAGAGTCAAACTAGGCTCTGCGCAGTGGCCCACACCTGTCATCCCAGTTTGGTAGACCGAGGCAGGCAGATCACCTGAGGTCGAGTTGAGACCAGCCTGACCAACAAGGTGAAACCCTGTCCCAAAAATACAAAATTAGACGCATGTGGTGGTGTGCACCTGTAGTCCCAGCTACTCAGGAGGCTGAGGCAGGAGAATCACTTGAACCTGGAGGTGGAAGTTGTAGTGAGCCAAGATCAGGTTACTGCACCTGTCACTCCTGCCTGGTGACAGAGCGAGACTCGTCTCAAAAAAAAAAAAAAAGGAAAAGAAAAGAAAGGAGTCCAACTCTAAAATATTTGAAGAGATTTAATCTGAGCTAAACATGAGTGACCATGTCCCAGACACAGCCCTCAGGAGGTCCTGAGAACGCAGCCCAAGGTGGTCGGGTATAGCTTGGTTTTATACGTTTTAGGAGGCATGAGGCATGAATGAAATGTAAGACACATTGGTTTTGTCCAGAAAGGTGGAACAACTTAAAGCAGGAGGCTTCCAGCTTACAGGTAGATCTAGAATTTTCTGATTGGCATTGCTTGAGTTTTTAAAGTCCTGGGATCAATAGAAAAGAATGTCTGGGTTAAGATAAAGAATTGTGAAGAATCAAGTTCTTATTTAAACAGGAAGCCTTTGGGTGCTAGGATCAGAGAGAAGAGGTTGTAAAATGTTTCTTCTCAGACTTAAAGGCTGTGTGGATGTTAACACCGGAGAGGCATCGTGAGGCATGTGGGACCCCTGCTTCGCATCACAGCCTGAAACAGTCTCTGAGGTTAAATTTTTAAAAAGCTCTGTCTGAGGAGGAAGTCCATTCAGATGTTTTGAAGGTGGGGAGGTGGGGGGCTTAGAATTTTATTTTACTGTATTTATTTAGTTTTTGAGACGGAGTCTTACTCTGTCGGCCAGGCTAGAGTGCAGTGGCGCCATCTCAACTCACTGCAACCTCCACCTCCCAGGTTCAAGTGATTCTCCTGCCTCAGCCTCCTGAGTAGCTGGGACACAGGCACCTGCTACCACACCTGGTTAATTTTTGTATTTTAGTAGAGACGGGTTTCACCATGTTGGCTAGCTAGTCTGGAACTCCTGACCTCAAGTAATCCACCCACCTCAGCCTCCCAAAGAATTTTATTTTTGGTTTACAAAGCCCTGCTCATCTATTGGCCCATTCCTGGCTGGCAGACTTGCTGTCTGGCCAGCTGAGTCAGGGCTCTGAGATAACAACTGTCTTTTATTATTATTATTATTATTATACTTTAAGTTCTGGGGTACATGTGCAGAACGCAGTTTTGTTACATAGGTATACACGTTATGGTGGTTTGCTGAACCCATCAACCATCATCTAGGTATTTCTCCTAATGCTACCCCTCCCCAGCCCCCACCCACCAACAGGCACCCGTGTGTGATGCTCCCTCCCTGTGTCCATGTGCTTTCATTGTTCAACTCCCACTTATGAGTGAGAACATGGTGTTTGGTTTTCTGTTCTTGTGATAGTTTGCTGAGAAGGATGGTTTCCAGCTTCATCCATGTCCCTGCAAAGGACATTAACTGATCCTTTGTATGGCTGCATACTATTCCATGGTGTCTATGTGCCACATTTTCTTTATCCAGTCTATTATTGATGGACACTTGGGTTGGTTCCAAGTCTTTGCTGTTGTGACTAGTGCTACAACAACATACATATGCATGTGTCTTTATAGTACAATGATTTATAATCCTTGGGTATATGCCCAGTAATGGGCTTGTTGGGTCAAATGGTCTTGAGCTGTCCCCTGCTCAGGCCATACCCACCCTTCCCTAGGTCACCTGCACCCCTAGCTCAGAAACCCGTAGAGGGGCTGGGCCTGTGCCCCAGGTGGTGTGAGTGATGCGTATCTTCAGAAGTAACGGGTGAGCTTGCACACCAGAAGGTTTTTTCTTTTGGTTTTTTTTCAGACAGCAAAACCCCAGCAACATAACTGCACTTTAGAGGCATGAGGAAAATGTAATCATTCTTCATGGGAACACCATCTTAAAGTGTTACCTCTTGAGTGAATCCCATGAATTACCCAACCAGAGCTCCTGTGGTACTTTTCCTGCACCTCCCCGACCTCCCCATGTGGCCTTGACTCTACCAATTAGCACTTTCTTTTTCCCTGGCCACAGTCCTGGGCTGGGATCGAGGGAGGGTGTGTACCCTAGGTCAGGGTAAGCAGGAGGACCCTGGGGGCTCATTTTGAGGAGAAAGGGGATGCTGGAGCTGCCTGGGCATTTTGGCACCCTGAGGCAAGTCTGACTTGGGATGAAGCAGAGATGAAAAGAAAGCAGGGTCTTTCTGCCATCTCATACTCCAGAGACCCCTCTGCCTGTGAACTTCTGCTTCACCCCTGTTACCTCCAAAAGAAAGGCTCTACCCTGGACAATCTCCAGCCTCTGACATTTGGATGGCACTGCAGGTGAAGCTTCCCTCCTCTGACTGTCCATTATGTCCCAGTAGAGTCTAGAATCTGGCTGCCTTCAGGGAGGGCGAGGTCACTCTTGCCAGCCATAATAAAGACGCAGCATCAGCTTCTGAAGGCCAGGCTTTGAGGCTTTTATTTGTGTTCACACAGATAAGCATTTGGAAGACTTCTGTTTCTAATTCATTTAGTTAGATGCCTTTTTCTTTCTTTTTTTTTTTTTTTTTTTTTAACGCCACCATTCTTAGGCTCCAACACGAATTTCATAATATTCTGCAGACACTCTGAACTGGCACCAAGAGGCTGTAACCTCCAGAATGAAAATTAAATTAATTGAAAGTCTTCTGAATTGTGTCCAGGTGCCATGGGAAGCATCTTTGAAGGCCACAAACTAGGCTGAGGAAGGATGGGAACCCACTGGGCAGTCTCCATGTTTCCCGCTTATTTCACCAGTGGAACCTCAAGAAATAACCATGTTCTGACCATTTCGAGGGACGCAAGTAGCCACGCTGCACATTTCAACCTAACCCTTGGTAGTTCCCAGCCTCATGGAAACCTTCCATGTATCTTTAATTTTAAGAATTAGTTCTTCTGTTTGTTTATTTATTGAGACAGAGTGCCACTCTGTCGTCCAGGCTGGAAGTGGTGTGATCTGGCTCACTGCAACCTCTGCCTCCCAGGTTCAAGCAATCCTTGTGCCTTAGTCTCCTGAGCAGCTGCAGCCACAGGCGCCCATCACCATGCCTGGCTAATTTTTGTATTTTTAGTAGAGATGGATTCACCATGTTGGCCAGGCTGGTCTCGAACCCCTGACCTCAAGCGATCCACCGCCTCGGCCTCCCAAAGTGCTGGTATTACAGGTGTGAGCCACACCACGGCCAAAGATTAGTTCTTCTGACTTTGACTTTTCATACCCTGCTCTCCAAACCCGCTTTATATGTTTTATACTGCACACACACATGGGTTATGATTATAGTCCATCCTCATGCGCATGCATGCACGCACACATACATGCACACACTATTGTGTGGGCTTTTTCCTCCACTTCTAGGGGATCTGTGGTTTGCCCACGGGCTTTGTTTACTGGCCTGGGAAATGGGTCTAACACACAGCTGCAGAATTCAAAGTAGGACTGAAAATCAAACTACACAGCACAGAACACAGAACCCATGGAACAGGAAAGAAAGCATCGGGCAGGGAGTTGTCAGAAAGAACCATTTCCAAAGATAAGTGCATCCTTGAAGAAAATATGTCTAGACTGGGCATGGTGGCTCACACCTGTAATCCCAGCACTTTGGGAGGCTGAGGTGGGCGGATCACCTGAGGTCAGAAGTTTGAGACCAGCCTGACCAACATGGTGAAACCCCACCCTATTAAAATACCAAAATTAGCCAGGCGCAGTGGCTCAAGCCTGTAATCCCAGCACTTTGGGAGGCCAAGATGGGCGGATCACGAGGTCAGGAGATCGAGACCATCCTGGCTAACCCCGTGAAACCCCGTCTCTACTAAAAAATACAAAAAACTATCCGGGCGAGATGGCAGGTGCCTGTAGTCCCAGCTACTCGGGAGGCTGAGGCAGGAGACTGGCATAAACCCTGGGAGGAGCTTGCAGTGAGCTGAGATCCGCCACTGCACTCCAGCCTGGGCGACAAAGCCAGACTCTGTCTCAAAAACAAAACAAAAATTAGCCTGGTGGTGGTGCACACTGTAATCTCAGCTACTTGGGAGGTTGAGGCAGGAGAGTCACTTGAACCCAGGAGGCAGAGGTTGCAGTGAGCCGAGATCACGCCACCACATTCCAGCCTGGTGACAGCAAAAGACTCTGTCTCAAAAAAAAAAAAAAAGAAAGAAAGAAAGAGAAAAAGGAAATATGTCAATATGTCTAGACTGGGCACAGTGGTTCACACCTGTAATCACAGCACTTTGGGAAGCTGAGGTGGGTGGATCACCTGAGGTCAGAAGTTCAAGGCCAGCCTGGCCAACATGGTGAAACACCATCTGTACTAAAATTACAGAAAAAATTTGCAGGGCGTGGTGGTGAGTGCCTGTAATCTCAGCTACTCTGGAGGCTGAGGCACGAGAATCACTTGAACTTGGGAGGCAGAGGTTGCAGTGAGCTGAGATCGTGCCTTCACTCCGCCTGCATGACAGAGCGAGACTCTGTCTCAAAAGATAAATAAATGAAAGAAAAGAAAATATGTCTAGAGAGAAATGTTGGCGTTCTTTCTGAGTGGCAAGACGCTAGGTGCTGTGCTGGCGGTGATACAGTTTGCCTCTGTGTCCCCGCCCAAATCTCATGTCAAACTGAAATCCCCAGTGTTGGAGGTGGGGGCCTGGTAGGAGGTGACTGGATCATGGGGTCAGATCCTTCATGAATGGTTTTGCACCACCCCTCAATTAAACATCTTTCCTTCATAAATTACCTAGTCTTAGGTAGTTCTTCATGCATTGTAGAATGGGCTCATAAGCTCCCATTGATTCTACATTATGGTGAGTTGTAGAATTATTTCATTATACATTACGTATAATAATAATAATGGAAATAAAGTGCACAATCAATGTAATGTGCTTGAATCATCCTGAAACCATCCCTCCCACCCTTGGTCGCATGGAAAAATTGTCTTCCATGAAACTGGTCCCTAGTACCAAAAAGGTTGGGGACTGGCTCTAACCATCAAGGAGGTGGACACAACCCCACTTCTTCCAAAGTGTATCACACTGAAAAATTAGGAAAAGAATAATTTCACTATGGAGGAATCTCACAGACATAATTCAGATAGGATGCGGGCTAATGGATGGGTGAGTGGATGGATGGATGGATGGATGGGTAGATGTGGATGGATGTGTGGGTGAATGAATTGAGGGTGGTGGGTGGATGGAGTGGAATGGGTGGATGAATGGATGGATGAATGAGTGGATAGATGAAGGGTTGATGATTGGGGGTGGATGTATGCATGTATGGATGGGTGGATGGATGGATGAATCAATACATGGGTGAGTGGGTATGGATGGACAGACGGATGAATAGATGGATGAGTGGCTGGATGTTCTTATCTCCTGTTCTCTCAAATTGTGACCAACAGATGTTCTCCTGATGTCTAGATTATCTTTTTTTTTTTTTTTTTTTGAGACAGAGTCTCACTCTGTCACCCAGGCTGGAGAGAAGTGGTGTGATCTCGGTTCACTGCAAGCTCTGTCTCCTGGGTTCACGCCATTCTCCTGCCTCAGCCTCCCGAGTAGCTGGGACTACAGGTGTCTGCCACCACGCCTGGCTAATTTTTGTATTTTTAGTAGAGATGGGTTTTCACTGTGTGTTAGCTAAGATGGTCTCAATCTCCTGACCTTGTGATCCGCCACCCGCCTCCCAAAGTGCTGGGATTACAGGTGTTAGCCACCATGCTTTTTTTTTTTTTTTTTTTTTTGAGACAGAGTTTTGCTCTTGTTGCCCAGGCTGGAGTGCAATGGCACGATCTCAGCTCACCGCAACCTCCACTTCCGGGTTCAAGTGATTGCCCCGCCTCAGCCTCCCGAGTAGCTGGGATTACAGGCATGCACCATCACGCCCAGGTAATTTTGTATTTTTAGTAGAGACGGGGTTTCTCCATGTTGGTCAGGCTGGTCTTGAACTCCCAACCTCAGGTGATCCACCCTCCTTGGCCTCCCAAAGTGCTGGGATTACAGGCGGGAGCCACCGTACCCGGCCCCTAGATTATTCTTAGAGAGTCAGATTCAAAACCAATACATTTGCAGTATGATATATATGCACATGTATATTCCTGTACCATTACCCTGAGTCACATCAACTCTGCCACCCATTTGAGCTTAAGAATGTGATCTTTGGGAATGAGTAGCATCAGATCTTTTGTCCAGCTGCATTTGCCAGGGTATAGCCCACTCACGATTTTCTTTCATGTACCCCTAAGTGCTTGGCTCCTGCACCACCAACTCAGTTTTTTTCTCCTCAGGTTCCTACAATGCTCTATTGTTGGTGATTTCTCAGCATGCCCAGTTATTCAACAAAGCTTTTTCATGTTTTTAAAAATATTTTATTTATTTTGCTTATTTTTATTTTTGTAGAGACAAGGTCTCTCTATTGCCTAGGCTGGTCTCAACCTCCCTGGGTTGAGTATCTCAGCCTCCTGAGTATCTGGGACCATAGGAATGTTGCCACCATGTCTGGCTCATTTTATAAATTTAGAGATGGGGTCTCTGTGTTACCTAGGTTGGTCTCAAACTCCTGGGCTCAAGTGATCCTCTGACCTCAGCCTCTTGAGTAGCTGAGACCACAGGACTGCACCACCATGCCCAGGTTATTTTATTTTAGAGATGGCTGTCACTATATTGCCCAGGCTGGTCTCAAACTCCTGGCCTTGAGAAATCCCCAGTCTCAGCCCTCCCCAAGTCCTAGGATTACAGGGAGGAGCCACCATGCCCGGCCTCAACAAAGCTTTTTGAGTATCGGCTCTGTGGGATACAGCAGTAAAATCAAACAGCTGTGGCTCTGCTTCTGGGAGCAGCAAGTGTTTATTTTAATAGCCCTTAATTTATGTGTGTTTATTTAGATTTATTCGTGTTTATCTGAGCCTCCCAATAAGCTGTGGAGCAGTCACATCTTTGTTTGTACCTCAGCACCTGGCAGAGAGCCCAACAAAGAGAGGCAGCCTTTGAGAAGCTTCATTACTCAATTGAATGCATACACAACAAAACTCAACTCACCCAAAAGGCTAGGCCTTTAGATAATGAGGTTTCCTATCTTTCCATATAGACACATGCACACACATGGTATGTATGCATATATGTGCTATGAATGAGGCTCCCAATCTTCCATTCACACACATGCACACACATTCAGTATGCATGCTTATATGTGCCATGAGCAGGGTAGTGTCTACTCCAAATTCCTGTGTTGAAGTTCTGTTTCCATGTGTCTGTACTTGCAGCAAGGAAATAATTAAGGTTAAATGAAATCGCAGTTAGGACCCTAGGCAGTGAAGTTAGTGCCTTTATGAGAAGAGATACCAGAGGACTTGCTTGCTGTGTCTCTCCTCCATGTGAGAACACAGCAAACCAAGAAGACAGTCCTCACCAGGAACTGAACCAACCAGCTTCTTGATCTTGGACTTCCCAGTCTCCAGAACTGTGAGAAATAAATTCCTTTGTTTAAGTACCCAGTCTATGCTATTTTATTATGGCATCCTGAGAAGACTAATACAGTATTTACATACACGCCTGTCCATCATTCGTCCATCCATTTCTCACGCATGTGTGAGACTCCAGTTGCCTATCCCATATCCTTTCTTTCTTCCTTTATATTAAGGGACCTTGAATTTACTGATTTTGGCAATGTGACAGCTGGAAGACGATATCCTTATTCTCCTTTGCAGTTAGGTGTAACAAAAAATCTATGTTCTAGTTAATAAAATCAATGTAAACCAAAGTTATTGGGTGAAACTTGAGGAGTCCTCAAGAGGGGACTGGTGGCCAACAAGCCCACTTTTCGCTTTCTCTGCATCATGCTGGGCCTGCCTGGAATAATGATGTGATGTCTGGAGTTCCAGCAGCTAGCTTAGAGCAGGAAGTCCTCTAGAGGGTAGAGGTCCTATTCCAAGAATGACAGAAAATATGGAGCAAAGGTGCCAGGATGGTTGCTGACACTGCAAGATGGCTGTGCAGGCCCAGACGAACCTCCTGACCTCACTACAGACAGAGGAGTACATTTTTAATCTTACTGCTCAAAAATCAGGTTTGTTTCAGTGTTATTTAAATCACCTTTTTTTATTTCTGGCCTCCATTGCCAGGGGCTGAGCAAAATTTATAGTAGAGACCTCCTGTGAGGTACTTGTGGGCAGCCAAGGCAGTTAAGAGGTGTCTGAGCCACACGCAGTGTCTGCTGTAGACACTCAAATGAAGCCTCCTGAGTCAGTGGGAGGATGGATGTATAGATGGGTGGATGGGCGGAGTTGTGGATGTATGGATAAATGGACAACCATCTGATGCATGGATTGATTGAGAGATAAATGGGTAGATGAATGAATAAATGGGTGGATGAATGAATGCATGGACAAATGGTGGGTGAGTGGATGGATGGATGGATGAAAGGGTGGGTGTATACATGGATGGATGGATGATGATAGATAAGGTTTGGTGAATGGGTACGAATGTATGTGTGGATGAATAAATGGATGGATGGATGAATGGGTAGATGGGTAGATGGATGGATGGATGGATGGAGGGGTAGATGGATGGATGGAAAGATGGGTAGGTGGGTGGTTGAATGGATGAGTTGATGGATGGACAAGGAGTGGGTGTATGCAGGGATGGATGGATGGATGGATGGATGGATGGATGGACGGACCGACGGACAGATGAATAGTTTGGTGAATAGGTGGTGGATGTATAGATGAATGGTTGTATCCATGAATGGATGGATGGGTGGGTGCACAGATGGATATGTTATCCGGATAGATGGACGGATAATTGGATGGATGGATAAATAGGTGCATGGACAGACGGATGGATGGGTGGCTAGAAAAATAGATGGATGAATAGACAGATGGGTGAGTGGATGGATGAGTGGATGGATGGACTGATAGACTTACAAACAAGTACATTTCTACCTGATATTTTGTATCATTGTATAACTTTCTATGTGTTCATTCATTGAGGAACAGCTGTGAATCAGGGGCTCTGGATTCATTAGCCCACCTCTGCTGATGAGGAAACATCCCAGGGCCATTGAGCTTGTCAGTGGTGGGCTGGGATTAAAATCAAGAGCCTTTTGCTTCTGAGTCCAGGTCATTTGCAGCACATTGCCTTGTGACTGCCTCAAACCACAGGAATTTTCCTCAGAGTGTTCACAGTGGTCAAAGATAAAGAGTGTCTTGTATCCCAGAGTTCATACATTGAAATTTTATGGATTTTGCCCATCAGTGGTGCAAATCATTTTAAAACAGTAATTTAATTTGGCAAAACTTGATGTGTGATCCATGTCTGTGTGTCTTTTAATTGTCTTACCTGTAGCATTAGTTGAGTCTTCGAAGAAATTAAAAGGCATTAGGAAGTTGCATAACAGACAAACAACTACTTTGTTGATGAAGCTTATGCTTGCATTTAGTTTGACTTAGAGTCAAGAAAGAATCAACTTCCCAGAATCCTGTATTTGAAGCAGGAATCCTGTTTACCCCTACGTCTGCTTAGATGGGTAAACAACCTTGTGGGTTAGAACCAGTGGTCCGTTAGGACTGTATCCAAGACCTGGGGTTGAGTCTTGATCATGACAAGTGTTGACTATGATGGTCCCAGTGCTGAATCTGAGAAAGCCACCCTAGGGTCTTCCAAAACATAGAATGTGACAGGAGAGCTGTTGGAATTTGTGTCTGTTAATTTGTGTTTATCTGAGTTTTCCAACAAGCTAGGAGCAGGCTCAGCTTTGTTTTGTTTTTTGTTTTTTTCTTTGTTTCAAGTTTTAATCAAAGCTTATATATAAGATTACTTTATTCCTGCATCTTCTCAATTGTTTCTTCCTTGTATTTGCCCTTCCTTTCCTACTTGGCAGATTTGGCTTTCCGCTCAAAGATCTTTTATGGTCTTTGTCCAGTTTTAGCCTAGTGATAACCACCTTGCTGGGGTGAATGCCTATGTGGACAGTTGTGCCATTAGCCTTTTCCCGCTGCACCCGTTCAATGTAGATAACATATTTCTTCCTGTAAACCTGGACTACTTTGCCAATTTGCTGACCCTTATAGTGTCCTCGCATGCTGAACTTCATGATCCTTTCGGATGGGCATGGATCGCATCGCTGTACTTCTGTCTCAGCTCTTTGGAAACAGGGGAAGACATAATCTTCCTGCGAATGTGGGAAGGTGATTGAAATGCCTTTTGCGATTCTTGCTTTGGTCGGAAGTCACAAAGGGATTAAACTTCATTTTGGCCGCTCCTGCTTCGGTGATGGCCGCAAAAGGGCTCAGCTTTGTTTTTAACATGGTACCTGGCAGACAGCCCAATGTACAGACTGGGTACTTTAGATTCTTAATTGCTCTACTGAATGCAGGCAAAGGCAAAAGTGAGCGGACCACAAAACACTATGCAATAACAAAGCTCCTTATCTCTTTTCTTTTGCACACACACACACACAAACACTTACACAAATGTGTGAGAATGCTACATGGTAAAAGTTAGCTTACATAGGAATTCTAAAAGGCCTGATTGTTTCAGTTATTATGTATAACTAGTTATCCCAAAATTTACTGTTTAAAAGAGCCACTGCAGCCAGGTGTGGCTAATGCCTGTAATCCCAGAACTTTGGGAGGCCAAGGTGGGCAGATCACGAGGTCAGGAGTTCGGACCAGCCTGGCCAATATAGTGAAACCGCATCTCTACTAAAAATATTAGCTGGACATGGTGGTGCGTGCCTGTGGTCCCAGCTACTGGGGAGGCTGAGGCAGGAGTATTGCTTGAACCTGGGAGGTGGAGGTTGTGGTGAGCCGAGATCCTGCCACTGTATTCCAGCCTGGGCAACAGAGTGAGACTCCATCACAAAAAAAAAAAAGAAAAAAAAAAGAGCCACTGCATGTATTTTCTTCATAAATCTGCAGTGTGGACAGATCTCAGCATGGGTGACTCTTCTGCTGAATTAGAAGGCTGGGGCTAAATCACAGAAGCTTTGCTCATCCACATTTCTGATGCTTGAGGCTGGCTGTTGAAAAAGACTAGGACTAGGTACAGGATTTATAGGGCCGAATGCAGAATGAAAACATGAAGTCCCTTGCCCAAACTTTATTAAGAATTTCAAGATGACAGAAACAGAGTATTCATCCAAGCATGGGATCCCCTTCTGAGCACAAGTCCACCTGCATAGACTGTGGGCTCATGAAATTGGCCCTGGCTTAGGTATTTGGTGTGGCCGTCACCAAGAACACCCATCCATGGCCTCTCTGCACGGCTTGGGCTTCTTCACAGCATATTGGCTGGATCCCAAAAGTGAACATAGAGAAGGAGACAGGCAAAGTGAGGTGACAGTTACAGCACATTTACAACCTGGTTTCTGAAGTCACGTGGCATCACCTCTGCATAAAAGCAGCCACAAATATCCACCCAATTTCAAGGAAAGGGGAATTAGATTCCCACTCTCGATGGGAAGCGCCAAGGTTCTGGAAGAGAGTGGGACAGAAATATTGCTGTGGCCATTTATGAAAATATAATCTCTTCCAACAACAATATGTGCATCATTAGAAGCTACAGAGCTGACGCAAGCACATTTAAGCACTGTAATGTAATAACATAGAAAATTATGTTTATTTATCCAATAAACATTGACTTAGCAAATAGAGTGTTACAGATTGTCTCCCACATGCAAAGCATGCCAAGGTAAGTCCTTTTTTTCATCAACAGCCCAGTTGTTCTATTGAGGAGAGCAAAAAGAAAACAGAACAGCACAACGACACCACTAAAAATAACAATTTATCTCACACAACGCGATATAGTCTACAGATGATGGACACAGAGTGCTGTGCCAGGAAAAGGAGAAAACAGAGGCCATGTTGGTTGAGAAATGTTTCGTGAATGAGACTGCATTTAAGCTGGGTGTGTAGCATGTAGGAGTCTTCCAGATAGAAATGTACAGGCATCCATTCCAGAGAGCATACATACATGAGCAAAACACAGACATTGAGGGAAAAATTATGACCTTAATGAGTAGGAGGAGAATTGGGAGGTGAGGGTGGGTAGGTAGTCTGGGATCAGGTGGGATGAACCTTTGTGCCTTACCGTTGATATGGTTTGGCCTCTGCTCCCACTCAAATCTCATCTCGAATTGTAATCCCAGCATGGAATACAGTGAAAACAGATCAACATTATTGTGTTCTCAGTGGTTCACTCCTGCAAACCCAGCACTTGTGGAGTCTAAGGGGAGGATCTTGTGGCCAGAAGTTTGAGACCAACCTGGGCAACACAATGACACCTTATCTCTTTAAAAAAAAAAAAAAAAATTAGCAGGACATAGTGGTGCACACCTGGAGTCTCAGTTACTTGGGAGGCTGAGGGATGATCACTTGAGCCTAGGAGTTCAAAGTTACGGTGAGTATGATCATGCCTCTGCACTCCAGCCCGGGTGACAGAGTGAGATCTTGTCTCTAAAAACAAATAAATAAGTATTTTTAAAAATTTCTGCACTTGACCTTTACAGGCTGTTCACGCCTTATCTCCCTGGCTTGAAACCTTCCTGGCTGCCAAATCCATAAGCCTGAGCTGCCTCAGTGAAGGCTGAGAGACCACTTGAGCTAAACCAAGCTGCCCCAGCTGAGTCATCGAAACCAGCCTGCTCCTGGCCACCCAGCAGCTGGGCACTGACTCATAAGTGAATCCAGCTGACCCCAGAGCTGCCTCGCTGAGCCAAACCCAAATAGCTGAGCCACAGAATCGGGAATGAACTAAATGGGTATGGTTTTAAAGCAGCACGTTTTGAGTGGTTTGTCATGCTGCAGAAGTTAATCACTGTTTACCTAACGAGCTTCTCAACATCTCCACATCCCCATTCCCACACAGACATTATTGAGAATTTGCCGAGTTTTCAACTTATAGGCACCTTGAGGGACACAAGATAAAGCATCCTCAAGGGCTTTGCCATCCTTTTGGGGTTGGAGAAAGGAGTACACACACATGTTCAGTTCATGATCATAAACTGTTTCTCTGGCTTTGATTTCACGCTTAATCATCTTCTGGTGATTAACGCCAAACTGGCTAGTCTAGTCTGTGGTTTGCAGATTCTTCCAACATTTAAAGAATATCCTTTGTTCGGTCTTGGTTGGCTATATATGGGCAGCAAATATCCAACAGAATCACATTAATAGCTGCTTGAATTATCATGTATTTCATATTTTATTGCACTAAACCTGAAGCAGGGTAGATGTAAATGGCCCCATCAAAACCATCCCACGGAACACTTTTCCACTGCTGGCGGAATGTAACTAGCACCACCACTGTGAAAAACAGTGTGAGACTCCTTGAAGAACTAAGAGTAGAACTACCTTCGGGAAGCCGCCCCACTACTGGGTATTTACTCAGTGGGGGAAAAAGTCATTATAGGAAAAGACATTTGCACACATTTATAGCAGCACAATCCACAACAGCAAAGATAGGGAAGCAATCTATGCCCATCAACCAGTACGTATAAACAAAATGTGGTATACATACACCATGGAATACTACTCAGCCATAAAAGGAATGAATAATGTCTTTGCAGCAACTTGATGAAGCTGAGGCCATTATTATTTTGTTTATTTATTTATTTATTTTTGAGATGGAGTTTTGCTTTGTCGCCCAGGCTGGAGTGCAACGGTGCAATCTTGGCTCACTGCAACCTCTGCCTCCCAGGTTCAAGTGATTTCTTGCCTCAGCCTCTCGAGTAGCTGGGATTACAGGCATGCACCACGACACCCAGCTAATTTTCTTGTATTTCTAGTAGAGACAGGGTTTCTCCATGTTGGTCAGGCTGGCCTCAAACTCCTGACCTCAGGTGATCCGCCTGCCTTGGCCTCCCAAAGTGCTGGGATGACAGGTGAGCCACGCTTGGCCCTGGAGGCCGCTATTCTATGAAGTAACTCAGAATGGAAAACCAAATATCGATGTTCTCATCTGTAAGTAGGAGCTAAGCTATGAGAATGCAAATGCACAAGAATATTATGGAACTTGGGGACTGGGGTGAGGGTGGAAGGGGTGAAAATAAAATACTACCTATTCAGGCCAAGCATGGTGGCTCACACCTGTAATCCCAGCACTTTGGGAGGCCGAGGCGGTGGATCATCTGAGGTCAGGAGTTCGAGACCAGCCTGGCCAACATGGTGAAACCTCATTTGTACTAAAATACAAAATTAGCTGGGCGCGGCACACGCCTGTAGTCCCAGCTACTTGGGAGGCTGAGCCAGGAGAATCACTAGAACCTGGGAGGTGGAGTTTGCAGTAAGCCGAGATCACGTGACTGCACTCCAGTCCGGCAACAGAGTGAGACTGTTTCAAACACAGACAAACAAACAACAACGGCTACACATTGATACAGTGTACATTGTTCAGGTGACAGGTACACTAGGCTCAAAAATCACCACCAAAGAATTTATCCATGTAACCAAAACCACCTTTACCCCAAAACTATTGAAAATCTGTCACACACCAGGGATGTGAGCAAAGGCAGGAAGGAACAGAGCCCTGGAAGGAGAAGGGATCACTGAGATGACAGGGAGGGCAGGATTCTATCAGTCAGTGTCCAGGCAGGCAGTGGAAGGCCATGGTCAGGAGTTTCTGTGCTGGGCCTCGGAGCCATAGAGAGCTGAGCTGGGGTGATGTGCACAGCCTGGGCTCATGATCAGGTGCCAGCCGCTGGAGGGGTGCTGCTGCCTGAGGGACTCAGAGGAGACTAGACGGTATGAATGAGATCCTGGAGTGGTTTAACAAATGACCACAAACAGTGGTATGAAACAACAGGGACTGATCGGGCACAGTGGTTTCACGCCTGTCACCCCAGCCCTCTGGGAGGCCGAGGTGAGCGGATCACCTGAGTTCAGGAGTTTGAGACTAGCCTGGCCAACACGACAAAACCCGCTCTACTAAAATACAAAATTAGCTGGGTGTGGTGCACACCTGTAATCCCAGCTACTTGGGAGGCTGAGGCAGGAAGATCACTTGAACCCAGGAGGTTGTCTTGAGCCGAGATTGTGCCACTGTACTGCAGCCTGAACAACAGAGCAAGACTCTGTCTCAAACACAAAACAAAACAACAATAGGAATTTATTCTCCAGTTCTGGAGAGCAGCAGTCTGAGATCAAGGTGGGCAGGGCTGTGCCCTCTGAGGTTTCTAGGGAGGATCCCCTGCTCCTCCCAGCTCCTGGGGCTCCAGGCATCCCTGCTTGTGGGCGATCACCCAGTCCCTGCCTCCGCTCCACCTGGCCTCTCCTCCGTGTCTGTCTTCATCGCCTCTTGTTATAAACACAGCAGTCACTAAATCAGGGCCCACCCTAGTGACCTCAACTGCAAAGACTGTTGTGAGCTGAATTCTGTCCTCTAAATTGATCAGTTGACATCCTAAGTGCTAGGACTGCAGGGTGTCGCTGTGTTTGGAGAGATGTTCTTAAAAAGGTGATTAATATAAACGAGGTCACGTGGGTCCTAATCTGATATGATTAGTGGCCTATAAGAAGAAGATAGGGACACAGACATGAGCTCCCTGCAGGAAAATCCATTCTCCCTCCCAGCTCCCGGGGCTCCATCCCTGGCTTGTGGCCGCATCTCCAGTCTCTGCCTCCATCTCCACTCTTGGCCTCCTCTGTGTCTCCTCTTCTGTCTCACAAAGGTACCTGTCATTGAGTGGAGGGTCCACCCTATACCATGATGATCTCATCTTGATTTGTTGTTGTTGTTATTGTTTTGAGATGGAGTCTCACCTGTCGCCGAGGCTGAAGTGCAGTGATGCGATCTCGGCTCAAGGCAACCTCCGCCTCCCGGTTCAAGCACCTCCTGCCTCAGCCTCCCAAGCAGCTGGGACTACAGCGCCTGCCACCATGCGCAGCTAATTTTGTACTTTAGTAGAGGGTTTTGCCATGTTGGCTAGGCTGGTCTCAACTCCTGACCTCAGGTGATCCATCCGCCTCAGCCTCCCAAAGTGTTGACAGGCGTGAGCCACCACGCCTGGCCCTCATCTTGAGATTTTAACTCAATTACATCTGCAAAGACCCCTTCCAAGTAAGTTCCCATTCGCAGATTCTGGGATGAGGACATGGACATATCTTTAGGAGGACCACTGTACAGTCCACTACAGTTGTATCCAGTTGCTTCCAGAGGCTCTAGCGGAGGCTCCTTTTGGCCTCCCAGCCCCTGTGGCTCCAGGAGTCCCTGGCCTGTGGCCAGCTACTCAGTCTCTGCCTCCATCTCCATGTGACCTTCTCCCTGTGTGTCTGTCTGTGTCTCTTCTTCGCCTCTTAGAAGGTTGCCTGTCATTGGATGTAGGACTCACCTCATTCATCTTAACAATCCATCTACAAAGACCCTATTTCACATAAGGTCTCATTCTGAACTCCCTAGGAGACAGGAGTTTGAGGCCACTGTTCACCCTAATACAGGTTTTACTGTCAAATATCAGTCCCCAGATTGGCCAACACCATTTAGAAACTCACAGGCCTGAGTCCTCTGACACAGTCTCTAAAAATCAACCCCAGGGTAGAAAGTGGACGTGAAGGGTGAAAAGAGGACTACAGTCCAGGGATACTGATTCAGTATAAAATGACATGTGCCAGGCCACATGTCAAGGACTGTCCCTCCTGAAAGCCACAGGACAGGGCTGGGGCGGTGGCTACTTTGTAATCCCAGCACTTTGGGAGGCCGTGGCAGGCGGATCACAAGGTCAGGAGTTCGAGACCCGCCTGGCCACACAGTGAAACCCCGTCTCTACTAAAATAGAAAAATTAGCCAGGCATTGTGGCATGCACCTGTCATCCTAGCTACTCAGGAGGCTGAGGCAGGAAACCGTTTGAACCCGGGAGGTGGAGGTTACAGTGAGCCGAGATCATGCCTCTACACTCCAGCCTGGGTGTCAGAGCGAGACCCATCTCAAACAAAAAAAGAAAGAAAGAAAGTCACAGGACTAAGAATAAAAAGTCCGCTCAACTGGGGTTCTAGAAATCTTCTAGTACTGTTGCGCCAGGAAAAATTCAACTCTTGAAACAGATAACTATAAAAGGCATTGATTTCGGCCTGACTCCTAGAATGTTGCCGCCTAAAAGTCAAATTAAAGCCATTTTGTCTGAAAGCCTTCTCACATGCTTCTGGAATAAATGGAGTAAGAATAGATAAATACAGAAATAAATAAACATTATTCTGGCAGAGGACTGATTATATTCCAAATTATCCTCAAGAAGAGCAAATAAAATATAGAGATGAATTTATGGACAATTTTCTTCACGTGAGGTTTCAATGTTTGTACAGTTTTGAACTGGGAGTTTTCACATAAAAACATGGGCTTAATTTCACTGTCAGCATTTTCTGTTGGGAGAAATCACTTTTTTCTCGTCTGTCTCGTGATGCTGTCACTGTTGAAAATTCAGCTTTATTTGTTTAATTTACAGAAGAGTGTTTGAAATATCTTTATACTAACATATAAAGAATATTTTAATATACAGAAAAAACTTAAAGAAATGTAGGCAGGGAAGGAAAAGTATGAGAAAAAGAGCATAAGAAGCAAAATATTGCAGCTAAAAGTCACAGAAAATGTTTTGCAATGGAAACCATTTCTTTCAAATACCACTGCATGGAAATGATGGAAGAGGAAAACACCTCATTTTAGTGGTCACCACAGGGCCAGCAAGCATGGTTAATCTGGCTCTAACTTATATCCTGAGGCCACGTCAGGAGCGGGTGTTTATTATGCCATTTGAAGAGAAATGGAAGCCAAAGGCATGAGCTCCTCCAGTGAGAGGAGGTCCCAGGTGGCCTGGCTGGTGGACTCTTCTGTGAGCCTCTGCAGCAATGCTTGGGAATCAGCCTGGGGTCTGGGGCCACTTCTTGCTGATGACTCTCACCACTGAGATATGTACAATCAAGTCAGGTGCCCTTCACTAAATTGTGTGTGTGTGTGTGTGTGTATACAGACACACATGCATGTGAGAGTGCACGTGTTTGAGACATAGCATATATAAGTGCAAATGTATATTAAATGTAGAGATACACAGAGATAAATGAGTAATGGACAGATATAGATACATGAATGCATATATAGGTAAATATCAATATGTGGATCCAAATAGGTATGGATAGATGATTGCTAAATAGATATAGATACATGTATGGATATATTGATAGAAAGTAGATTCATGGATAAATGATGGATAGAGGTAGACACATGGACTAATAGGCAGACAGATAGGTAGGTAAGTAGACAGACAGATAGATAGATAGATAGTAGATAGATAGATAGAGATGAATGGATAGGTAGACATAGATATGGATATAGAGATGATAGATATGGATAAAATGGATAGATATATAGAAAGAATAGGTAGTTAGATATATAGCTATAGATATATAGATGATAGATATGGATAATATAGATGGACTAACGGATAGATGATATAGATAAATGCATAGGCAGATATATGATAGATATGGATAGATATATAGACAGATATGGATAGATGGATGAATGGATACAGAGAGAGAGAGAGAAATAAATAAATAAAGAAATAAGAAAGAGGCCAAGTGCTATGGCACCTGTAATCCCAGCATATTGGGAGGCCAAGGCAATGAATTGCTTGAGCCCAGGAATTTGAAACTAGCCTGGGCAACATAGCAAGACCAAGATTCTACAAAAAATTTAAAACTAGCAGGAAATGGTGGTACATACCTATAGTCACAACTACTTGGGAGGCTGAGGTAGAAGGATTGCTTGAGCCCAGGAATTTGATGCTGCAGTGAGCTATGATCACACCACGCACTCTGGCTAGGGCAAAAGGGCAAGACCTTGTCTCTAACAAAAAGAAAAGAAGTAGATGACAGAGATGGATACAGGTAGACACCCGGAGAAACAGACAGCTAGGATCACAGGAGACAGAGAGAAAGAGAGCAAGAGAGAGACAGAGTGAAAGAGAGGGTGTGTGCTGAAGTTAATACAGGGTTTCAGCCTCAGCACTATGGACATTGGAGTCTGATCACTGAGGTAAGGCTGTCCGTGCACTGTATGGGAAGCCCTGAGGCCACGGAATAGGCTCGGGCTGTGGTAAGGAAGGATCCACCACGAGAGCCTCCAGAAGGAACCCGCCCCTGCCCACGCCTTTGATTTCAGACTTCTGCTTCCAAAACTGTGACAGAATGAATCCCAGTTGTAAGCCACTGTGGGTGATGGCTTGCCAGCAGCCCTGGGAAACGGATACAAGGGGATGAGACACATTCTAATGTGCTTTCCAGCAAAGTAAGTCTGAGCCGATGTTTTTTTTTTTTGAAACGGAGTCTTGCTCTTGTCACCCAGGCTGGAGTGCAATGGCACGATCTCAGCTCACTGTAATTCCATCTCTCAGGTTCAAGTGATCTCTGCTTCAGCCTCCCAAGTAGTTGGGACTTCAAGCATGTGCCACCACGCCCAGCTAATTTTTGTACTTTAGAAGAGAAGGGTTTCGCCACGCTGGCCAGGCTGGTCTCCAACTGCTGACCTCAGGTGATCCACCGCCTGGGCCTCCCAAAGTGCTGGGATTCCAGGTGAGCCACCACGCCCAGCCCCTGGGGTCTCTTTTATAGAGCACTGATTCTTCGTGAGGCTCCACCCTCATGACCACATCACCTTCTAAAGACTCCACCTCCAGCACCATCACTTGCAGCACAGAAATTTCAGGGAAAACGAGGCTCAGTTGGTGTGGTGACCGAGGAGCAAAGCCCTGTAACAACACTGGAGAAGTGATTGCTCACAGTCCTGGAGGCTGGAGGTCCAGGCAAAGACGTGGCAGATTCAGTGTCTGGTGGGGACCCACTCCTGGTTCCCAGATGGAGCCTTCTGGCTATGTCCTCACACGGTGGAAGGGCCAGGGAGCTCTGGGGCTACTTTTACAAGGGCACTCATCCCATCCATGAGGCCCCACCTTCACGATTCTCATCACCTCCAAAGGCCCCATGTTCTGAACACCATCACCTTGAGGTGAGGAGATCAAAATAGAAATTTTGGGGAGACAGCAATATTCAAACCAGAGCAAACTTTATATACTACTTTTAATAGGCTTACAATCATCATTTTTTAAAAATCATTGAACTCCCATGAAATTTCTTATTTGTCACCCCTGACTTGATGTCTAATCTGTTTCTAATATTTCATTTAAATAGAAGTTTGTCACCCTAGGACCACACATTCTACCTGTTCGATGTCTTGCCAGGTGGGCAGTCAGGAAACACTTGTTAATAACCATGCATGGGGAATACCATACTCAAGTCATCTCACTCTTTGCCCTTAAAATTACCTTTCTTGGCTGGAGAGGTGGCTCACACCTGTAATCCCAGCATTTTGGGAGGCCAGGACGGCAGATCACAAGGTCAGGAGATCCAGACCAGCCTGGCTAACATGGTGAAACCCCATCTCTACTAAAATACAAAATTAGCCAGGTGTGGTGGCGGTGCCTATAGTCCCAGCTACTTGAGAGGCTGAGGCAGGAGAATCGCTGAACCTGGGAGGCAGAGGTTGCAGTAAGACAAGATTGCACCACTCCACTCCAGCCTGGGTGACAGAGTCTCCATGTCAAAAATAATAATAATAATACCTTTTTTATTACCCTCTAGTGAAAACATTAGAGGTGAATCACAAAACTGTTTGAACCAATGATGACTTTAAAATTCATATTAGCAAAGACAACTTTTACTCAAGATAAATTAAAAGAACCAACATCTAGGCCAGGCACGGTGGCTCACACTTGTAATCCCAGCACTTCGGGAGGCCGAGGCAGGCGGATCACGAGGTCAGGAGATCGAGACCATCCTGGGTAACACAGTGAAACCCCGCCTCTACTAAGAAAATACAAAAATTAGCCGGCCGTGGCGGTGCCTGTAGTCCCAGCTACTTGGGAGGCTGAGGGGAATGGCATGGAACCCAGGACGCAGAGCTTGCAGTGAGCCGAGATTGCACCAAACAGAACGAGACTCTGTCTCAAAAAAACAAACAACAACAAAAAGAACCAACATGTAGATTAAGTTCTCTTTTCTAAAGGGAAAATAAGTTTTCAAAACACAGGGGCTGGACACAGTGGCTCACGCCTGTAATCCCAGCACTTTGGGAGGCCAAGATACGTGGATTGCCTGACCTCAGGAGTTCAAGACCAGCCTGGGCAACACGTTGAAACCCTATCTCTAATAAAATACAAAAAATTAGCTAGGTGTGGCGGCACGCACCTGTAATCCCAGCTACTCAGGAGGCTGAGACAGGAAAATCACTTGAACCTGAGAGGCAGAGGCTGCAGTGAGCTGAGATTGCACCATTGCACTCCAGTTGGGGTAACAGAGCAAGACTCCATTTCAAAAAAAAAAAAATCCTCATACTGGGATGAGACACTCAACATCTGGAAGGAATTGGGTCTCACCAATTACATAAAAGATCGTGTGTCCTTCATACCTCATGGCAGACTGTTTGGGAACCAAAGAAATCTAATAAGGTTGATCTTCTTGGAAGAAAACATTTGCAAAGTCAGGGGGGAATTTCAGATTTTATTTACTTATTGTGATGACCAAACATGACCAAAAGCAACCAAACATGATCAACTTCCTCTTTTTTTTTTTTCATTTGCAATTCTTCCTTAACAAGAACATGGTAACTGCAGGTATGTAACAGGAAGGAGACCACTGGGAGCTAGTTGCAGAGACATGAGCGTAATAAGGAATGGAAAAGCCATTTCTTCTCCAGGAAGGTAACTTGCCATTTTTAACATTTTTATCTCATTTTCCCAGCCCCCTGCTACGGACCATGTTCAGATCCTCATCAGCCTGGGCTCTTCCACCAGCTTCTCAGCCGTTTCTCCAAGGTGTGGTCCCTGGATCAGCAGCACGACATCCCTGGTGCTTACAGGAGATGCAGAATCTCAGGCCTCGTGTCCCAGGCCTCCTTAATCAGAGTCTGCATTTCAGTCAGACTCCCTAGTGATTCCTGCACCCAGTAGAGACTGGGAGTCCTGAGAGTCCCAGTGCTGTGGAGTCCAAGGTTCGCTGCATAACAGCCAATCATTCAAGAGACAAGAAGTTAGAACAAGAAAAGCATCTTCATTTGGAGAGCCAGCAAGTCAGGAAGATACTGGACCCATGTCGAAGGAACCATCTTTAAAGGCATGAATCTCAAACTTTGTCCTTGCTCAGGTCACAGTGCTCCTACAAATCTTCAACATAACATTGTTACTGTGTGCATGCCCTTCTATCTCCTCAGAGGTTACTTTTGAAAGGAATTTTATCATCCTTGCTTTCCAGTTAAACTGTAATCTAAGTTCTTCCCATGATTAACTTGGCCCATGTGCAGAAGTGCCTAAGAGCAGTTAGCTTGAGGAGTCAGAAGCAAGATGGACCTCAGCTATATTCAATCTCTCCTGTCACACTGGCAGCCCTTCTATCCTCTCTGAGACTGAGTGTTTCAAAATGGGCCTCCATGGCTTTCAGTGACAAAGTGTGGTGCCTTTAGAACTAAGCAGGGTGTAGCCCTCTGCTCAGAACCCTGCATGTGGGCATGGTATTCTCACCTCTCCTTACAATAAAGGTAGACAAAATAAAGTATTTTTCCTCTCTCTCATTAAAACAAACAAAGTGAAAGAGGGAGGGAGGGAGGAAGGGAGGGAGGAGGAGGAGGAAGAAGGAAGGAAGGAAGAAGGAAGGAAGGAAGGAAGGAAAAATAAAGGAAAAGAAAGAAAGAAGAAACAGAGAAAGAAGGAAGAAACAGGGTAGGGGGAAGGAGAAATGGAGGGAGGGAGGGAGGGAGGAGGAAGGCAGGCAGGCAGGCACCAGCCATTGTGGCACATGGCACCTGCTCCTCTGCTTTCAAATCCTATCACCCAAGAAAACATCCCATCCACATAATTCCTAAAACACAAAAGTCCATTTTCAAATCATGAAATAAGTAAATGTTTCACGGAAAGCCATCGTCTTCCTTTTCTCTAAACACAGAGCCAAAATAAGTATCTTTCAGGGAGAGTCCTCTATAGCCTGATCCAATGAAGGCTTCCTCTGGGTGAAGTCTGCGGGCCTTTGTTTCTTTGCTTTGGGACCTCTGAAAACAAATGCATCATGCAATGAATTTCCAAAGCAGCAGATGAAACTCACCACGCTGTCTCGCAGCCCTGCTCTTCACGGCTGCTTCATCACCAGAGCAGACTCTGCAGGCCCCTCAGGGGGCTTCCCACCGTGGCAGATGTTTTCTTCGGCTAAACTTGGCTTAGACGAAGGATGAGGTGCTAAAGTTGGGCTGCTTGGGAGGCAGAGGCAGGAGAATCGTTTGATCCTGGGTGGTGGTGGAGGTTGCAGTGAGCTGCGATCGCCACTGCACTCAAGCCTGGGGACAAGAGCAAGACCCCTCTCAAAAAAAAAAAAAAAAAAAAAAAAAAGAAAGAAAGAATAATATCTCTGAGTGTGGAGGATCACTTGAGCCCAGGAGTTCAAGACCAGCCTGCACTACATAGTGAAGCCCCATCTCCAGGAAACATTTGATTAACCAGGCTGGGCACAGTGGTTCATGCCTGTGATCCCAGCACTTTGGGAGGCTGAGGCGCCTGTACCGCTTGAGCTCAGGAGTTCGAGACCAGCCTGGACAACATGGTAAAACCTGTGTCTTTAAAAATAAAAAGTAGCCGAATGTGGTGGCTAGTGCCTGTGGTCATAGCTACTTGGGAGGCCAAGGTAGGAATATCACTTTAGCCCAGGAGGCAGAGGTTGCAGTGAGCCAAAAGATTATACCACTGCACTCCAGCCTGGGCATGAAAACCTGCATGAAACCCTGTCTCAAAAAAAATATAAAAATTTTAAAAAGTAGGCAGACATGGTTGTGTGTGTGTAGTCCCAGCTACCAGGAGGCCAGTGGCTTGAGCCCAGGAGATTGAGGCACACAGTGAGCCATGATCACTTCACTGTACTCCAGTCTGGGCAACAGAGTGAGATCCTGTCTCAAAAAAAAAAGAAAAGAAAGAAAAAGAAAAGAGAAGGGAAGGGGAGGGGAGCGGAAGGAGGAGGGAAGTGGAGGGGAGAAGGAAGGGAGAAGGAAGGGAGGGGAGAAAGGGAGGAGGGAAGAAAGAGAGGAGGGAGAGGAGGGAAGGAAGAGAGAAAGAAACAAGCAGGAAACAAGGTAAAGGAAAGGAGAAGAGGGGAAGGGAAGGGGAAGGAAGGAAGGACAGAGGAGAGAGAAAAGAGAAAAGAAAGAAAGAGCTTGGTCATGGTCGATGTCCACATTGATTGAGAACCACAGAGAACAATGGGCCATCCTGATAATACAGACAATTGTCATTTCTTGGGCATCACTCACGAAACTAGAGATGTGCTTTCGAGGAGCAAAGGTGCTTCAGAAATGTGGAACCTGACATTCACAATGCAGAATCTTTCGTGAAGTGAGCTCAATAATGTGTTCATTTGTTTTGTTTTTCCTGTTATTGGTAATTGACTTTGTAAAAAAAAAAAGAGAGAGAGAGAGAGAGAGAAAATGCAACCGTGAATAGAGAGATTGAATGTGTCTGATGCAAGGTTGTCACAGCTCCTGTTTTCTGGTTAGCCTGCATTTCTTTATGAATCACAGGGAATGGAGAACTTTTGATAATAATGGTCATTGCCCTATGCAGAGCAGGACTTGAGGTGTTATGATAAATGTATAATTTCAAAAGTGGTCTACTGAGAACACAGTTGCAAGGAGTTCCTTCCATATTTGTTCTGGGGTAAAGTAGCCTTCAAAAGGTCATTCAGCTTCAATTTATTTTAATCAGCACTTCAGCTCAGGCCAGCAATCACTGTGCTTCCCAGTCAGGATGGTCCCAGGTGCTCTGACACTGAGACAGAGGAGTGGAAATGACCGTCATTGAGGGTAAAGTAGAATTTGACATGAGAATAAAACAGAGATACATAGAAATCACAAAGAAGCATGTTATATTTCCAGTGCAATTCCATTTTAGGGAATATAGAAAATAATTGCAAAATTTTCATATGCTTTCATTAATTTATGCTATACTAATTTTCACATAGGCCCAAGTTAATCTCATACTAATTTATACTAACTACCACCAAGGCCATACACCTGCCCAAGATAAATTTTACCTACTGTCAGAAGTAAATGCGGTGTTTAAAACTAATTCTACAGTCAAGAGATCCCCATTAACCACACTTTAAAATCAAATGAGCAAGTTCTTTTTTTTTTTTTTTTTGAGATTTGAGTCTCACTCTGTCGCCCAGGCTGGAGTGCAGTGGCCGATCTCAGCTCACCGCAGCCCCACCTCCCGGGTTTACGCCATTCTCCTGCCTCAGCCTCCTGAGTAGCTGGGACCACAGGCGCCCGCCACCGCCTGGCTCGCTTTTTGTATTTTTAGTAGAGACGGGTTTCACTGTAAAGGCTGGGATGGTCTCAATTCCTGACCTCGTGATCCCGCCTGCCTGGCCTCCAAAGTGCTGGGATTACAGGCTTGAGCCACCGCCCGGCCCAATGAGCAAGTTCTATCAGATTAACTCCGGAGCTTAAAATCCAACTATACAGAGAACTTTTAAAGCCCTGAATGATTAGTCCCACCTGTTGGAAGCGGTCTTCACCTGGGCAACTGCTAAGTCATTGTTTATTTCGTAATGGAAACACAGTAATGCATTAGATATTCATAAGATTAAAATATTTCGAGGCATCAAGGAGCACAGTAATTGAAGTGGTCATGAGCATGAAAGATATTTCATCTGCAACCCGTAGGCAGTGATAGGAAAGTATCTGTGATAATGGCAGAGAAATCTACAGGCTTAGACTATTGTTGTGGGGTGTTGCCTAGTCCATAGGGCGATGCAGAATTTCAGTTACAAGTGAGTAAACCCAGAGAAGTAGACTTGTCCCATCTGAGTTGGACAGAGCCCTTGAATTTTTGGTCAGACCTCAGTCTCTCAACATACCAGGCAAAAGAACAAAACCCAACGACAGGGGTAATAGAAGAGGAACGAGCGCCAGCCTTGCTCGTTGGAGACACGATATAAATATCAACTTAAAGCAGAAATAATGAAAATGAAATTGCATGTTAAACTGCTCTTCTAGATGCTTATTTTTGGTTTCCCTTATTCTTCATTTATTTTTCATTATTATTAATATTATTGAGACAGAGTCCGCTGTCGCCCAGGTTAGAATGCCATGGTGCCATCTTGGCTCACTGCAACCTCCACCTCCTGGGTTCAAGCGATTCTCCTGCCCTCAGCCTCCTGAGTAGCTGGGACTACAGTTGTGTGCCACCATGCTTGGCTAATTTGTATTTTTAGTAGAGGCGGGTTTCACCATATTGGCCAGGCTGGTCTCAACTCCTGACTCATGATCTCGTCCGCCGGCCTCCTAATTTCATTATAGTTTTAATCAATAAACAATAATTATGTCTTGGAGTGTGCTGTGATGTTTCTCTGTATCTTCCTGTTGGATTCATCCTCAGGGTCAGCGAGAACCCTTGGTTTATGACACTTGGTTTGAAGAGATCCAACACATCTATCAGACAATGACTGAATGGCTGTGCCTTCCATATAAAAGCACGATCATGGTGTGTGTTCCGAGTGGAGGCATGCCTCTGTGATTTTACACCTCTCAGCTTGGCTGGAACCCAGATTCTTCAGATTTATACCTCTGGGTGAACAAAACCTGGGACCCAGATCCTCAGAGTTAGTATATTCTTCTGCAAGAGCCCTTTGTCCACATCAACAGTGAGATAATTTGCTGTCTCAGAACTTCTAGAAAAAAGAACTGCTAGACCAGCTGAACTCTCCTTTGTTTGCCTTCTTGTTAGAGTGCCCATGAAAGCAGACTGGACAAAACTGATCCAAGAGAGGCCATGGATAAGTAGATGTTTTGTTCCAGTTGCATCAGAATCACAAACTATTCCAGGGAAGGTACACAGAAGACATTTTTTGCAGGTTATTCTTCACTGAAAAGGATTATGAATGACATTTGTCACTGTGGTTCATACATATTCTTCTGGGATCCCAACAGTGATGCGATATCCACACAACATCGTACAGACTGATGTGAAGGGCACAGCAGAACACAGTGCCTCAAAGCTCCCAGGCCCAATACCAACTCTACATTCTTCAGCCTGTCTGTCCGATGTACCCCTTGTCAAAGAGAGGGAAATGCAGTTAGAGCCAGTCCATTTAATGTTCAAGAGTGAGTGAAAGAATGAATGAATGTATGAGGTTCTGGCCACATGCCTCTGCCAAAATTCATTTCTCCAAACTTAATTTCTGTCTGAACATCCTCAATTCAGGCCCCTGTAGCTTTGGTATTTCAGCAAAATTCCTCCTTGGTTCTGACTCCAGGAGACATAAACCACTCATGTAAACCTCAGTGTTATAAGTGCCCTAGGAACCTCAGAACAACTGTTAGAGTGTAGGGGTCCTGAGGGGAGTGGGTGAAGTTAGACCTGAGCTCTGAGTTCTCCTTCTCATTTCTCCTCCTCCTCCTTCTCTTGCATTCTCCTCACCTTCTATCTTGACCCTCATCCTCTCTCTCACCTCTTTTTCTCAAGCTCTGAGAATGTTCTGGCATCTTCCACCATGCAGAGAGTATGGTAGGAGGTTAGAACTAATGGCTCTGGAACCAATGTGTCCTCATAGGTGACATATACTTTCAATCAGTACTCCAAGTCTGTTCATGTTCCCATGATATCAGAGAGGGAAGCAAGACTGTTTGGTGCCCAGCCAATCTCCCTCCTCTGGGAGATGTCCAGCCTCTGTGTCTCTCTCTTCTGTCTGCACTCAGGGGACCAGGTATTTGGAAGCCACACACAGAGACTCAGCTTTAGGGCTGGGTTCCCCATCTCAAAGACATTCTGGTGGTGAGGGCACGAACCAATCAGTGATCTTTCAGTTGGTAGGTTTTTGGTAGGGAGAGGGAGAATTTACTTAAGAAAAGCACCAGATCCCCGTGCTTTCAGTCTCTTGTTCCTGACTCATACCAGGGAACCAGTCTCGGGGACTGAGCTGGGAGGAGCTGACAACGGCTGCTATTGATTGGGGCTTGAGACTTCTCCTGGTTTCTGATGAGTTTTGAACTGCTGACTTTGGTAGGTTAAAAGGCAATGAAGGTAAGGGCTGTTTGGGCTTCTGGACGGGCTGAGAGGTGGATGGGCTTTTGGTCAGGTATACCCAGGAGATGCTTCTAGGGAAAGGGAGAAGCAAGAACCCATAGACCTGTTCTAGGACTCTGGGGACTGAGAGGGAGCTGACAAAATGGAGATAGCAGGTTTCACTGCGCCAGTAGGAGGAGCAAGGTCAGAGGTCATCCACTACAAACAGCCCTCACCAGGAGTGGTACCAATTAAAGGGACAGCTTGTGGGGCTACAGAAGCACTGGTCTGCCACACTCTGTCTTCCACTGATATTTTCGTGGGTAAGGATGTTGTTGTGGAAAATACCCATGACATTAACTACATCATTTAATATTTATGCATATATGTATTCATCTGTTTTAGATGGGGGTCTACACTCTGTCACCCAGGCTGCAGAAGTGACACAAACATCTCTCACTGTAGCCTTGACCTCCTGGGCTCAAGTGATCCTCCCAACTCAACTCCAGAGGAGACGGACCACAGCACACGCCCACCATGCCCAACTTATTTTTTCTTTTTTTTTTGAGACGGAGTCTTGCTCCATCTCCCAGGCTGGAGTGCAGTGGTGTGATCTCACCACTGCAAGCTCCACCTCCGGGTTCACACCCCATTCTCCTGCCTCAGCCTCCCGAGTAGCTGGGATTACAGGCGCCCGCCACGCCGCCCAGCTAATTTTTTGAATTTTAGTAGAGACGGATTTCACCATGTTAGCCAGGATGGTCTCAATCTCCTGACCTCGTGATCCACCCGCCTCGGGCCTCCCAAAGTGCTGGGATTACAGGTGGAGCCTACTGCCCAGCCTATTTTTAAAATTTTTGGTAGACTGGCTCTCACTATGTTGCCCACTTGGTCTTGAACTCCTAGGGCTCAAGCAGTCCTCCCACCTTGGCCTCCCAAAGAGTTGAGATTACAGGTGTCAGCCACTGCACCCAGCCTGTTTTTACCTTTTTTTTTTTTTTTTTTGAGGTGGAGTCTCTCGCTTTGTCACCCAGGCTGGAGTGCAGTGGCACACCAGCCTCACTGCAACCTTCGCCTCCTGGGTTCAAGCAATTCTCCTGCCTCAGCCTCCTAGTAGCTAGCATTA
>DAKLCV010002485.1:0-29377 GCA_030247045.1 Colobus guereza | reverse complement strand
CCTATTCTCCTCCTTTGCTTTTGAAACTGCTGTTACAGGGAGAGAGTCATTCTTTCTACTATGGCTTGTCCTTGAGAATTATAGGGATAACTAGTAATGTATTTAATATTCCATATAGGAAAAAATGTAGCCAGAGCTGACTAGTATAGCCTGGGGAATTCTCTGTTTTAATAGAAGCTGAATGCCCATAACTGCAAAACACTGCAACAGGTGATGTTTAACACAGGCAGAAGACTCTCCTGATTGGCATATAGCCCAAAGTGAGAAAAGGTGTCCACATACACTTACATAAGCTACTCTTCCAAACGAGGGAACATGTGACATCCATTTGTCAAAGAGAATTAGGTTCCAACCGAGGAACAACTCCTACTGTAAAAGATGAGGAATGTACCATTTGGCAAGTTGGGCATTGAATGAACAGCTTTAGCTTATTTCCAGGTAATGTCCGATCTGCATTTGAGATCAGAGGCATTAACATGGGTTAAATTGTGAAAGTGCTGTATTAGATTACAGTAGCAACTAGGCCATCATCCATTTGATTCCCTGCAGTAAAAGGTCCCAGAAGAGGTGTATGATCCCTAATATGAGTGATGTAAAAGTTCATTCTACTCCTAACTGCTGTAATTGGTAGAAAGTCATCGTTGTTCTTCTGTATGAAATCATAACTGATCATTTTCAATTAATTGTGTGGAATGAACCACATATGAAGAATCAGAAACCATTAATAGGCATATCAAAGGCAGTCAATACTCAATTATAGCTAAAAGCTCCACTCTTTGAGCTGAGGTATAGGGTATCTGAAAAACTACCTTCAAAGCAAAATGAAACTAGCCCTATCTGTAAAAAACATTCTCAGCACCTTCAATTAGTTTAAATTTAGTTATTTTAGGGAGAATCCAAATAGTTAATATCAAAAATTGACATAATTTTGTTTTTAGGAAAATGATTATTGAGAAACCACAAAGTCAGTGAAATGCATTTGCCAAGTAAGACCATTTATAAAGCTTGCTGTATTTGTGCCTTCATGAGAAGCAATAATTTTTCCAGGATCATATCCATGTAATTTAATAATCTGTGTTCTCCATTTCCTATCTGAGTAGCAATTTGATCCAAATAAGGAGTTAGAGTCTGTGAATTAGTATGTGGAAGAAAAAGCCATTCTACAAAGTCCTGTTTCTTGGACAATAACACCAGTAGGTGGATGTTGAGTTGGAAAATCAGCATATCTAGGGTCTTCTAGATGTATTCATTTGAGCTTCATGGACTTGCTTTTCAATCAGCTATAACTCACACACAGCTTACTTTGTTAATTGCCAAGGCTAGTGAGACTAGGATCTCTAAGGGTAGAAAATAGATTACTCATGGCATAGGTAGAATGCCTAGAGCAGGTCATCGAATCGTCCCCTAGTAATTTTTGAAAGTCACTTAATGTTTTCAACTGATCGCCACATAAGTTACTGTGGCACTACTGTGTATCATTTACTAAGGTCTACAAATAGAGTAAGGAGTTGTAGTCTGCATTTTGTCAGGAGCTATAATTAAACCAGCAAATCAAATTTTGCAAGTGATCATAACATTGGAGTAATATTTTTTTTTTTTTTTTTTTGAGGAGTGAGTCTCGCCTTGTCCTGTGGAGCAGTGGCCGGATCTCAGCTCACTGCTCTGCCTCCGGGTTTATGCATTCTCCTGCCTCAGCCTCCAGAGTAGCTGGGACTACAGGTGCCCACCACCCCGCCTGCCAGTTTTTTTTTTTAGTAGAGATGGGTTTTCACCGCAGGCTTGTGATGGTCTCAATCTCCTGACCTCGCGATCCACCCATCTTGGCCTCCCAAAGTGCTGGGATTACAGCTTGAGCCACCACCGGCTGAGTAATATTTTGAGGGGACAGCACAAAGTATATCATCCATATAATGAATAAATGTAACATTAAACATTTTTACCAGTAGGTTCAATTGCTTGCCCCACACGCCTGACAAATTGTTGGACTGTTTAATATGCTTTGGAAAACACTTTCTACTGAAGATGCTTAGCAGGTTGCAGGTTGTTTACTATGGAATTGTAAATGCAAACCATTCACAGTCTTCAGCAAAGAAACAGTCTTTAAATCTATGACTATTAAAGACCAATTTTGGAATCATAGCAGGAGAAGGCAGTTCTAGCTACAATGTATCCATAGGTTATATAGCTGAATTAATGGTTTTAACTCAGTTGCATTCTCCATTTACCTGATTTTTTCTCAATTATAAAAACTGGAGAACCAAGTGGAAAACAGAGTTGTGTGTCCTTTTTCAATTGTTCATTAACTAAGTCCTAAAGCCTCCAGTTCTCTTTTATTTATAATATTATTGTTCTATCCAAATTGGCTTATCTGTTAACCATTTTTAAAGATAGTTTTGAGGTTTAACAATGACTGCCATCAAAAATGATATCCTAAACCTTGGTGGAAATTTGTCTTCCACCTGAAGCAATTCTTTCAACATTGCTTTTTTTTTTTTTTCCTAGTCCCATACACAAGGACATACCTCATTTCATGCATCATATGTTGACTTTGAGGGCTATAATTGTTCTGGAAACTGTGCTCCATTGTTGTAATAAATCTCCCTATAAATTTATAGGTACAGAAGTTATAATTGGTTGAATAGTCCCAGATTGTCCATCAGGCCCTTCACAATGCAAAATATAACTACTTTGATATATACTTCAGGGCTTTACCAACCCAACTATGTTAAATTGAGGGTTGAATTACCATGGATGGCCAGTTCTGTAGAGAAATGATTGAAATGTTCACCTGTATCTACCAAACCTTTAAATGTCTTTCCCTGAATAGTTATTTCATAAGTAGGATGTTTATCAGTAGTTTGATTCACCCAGTAAGCTGCTTTGTATTGCTTATTTCTTTCAAATTCCTCAGTTGTTTAATTTCACTTTTCCCCATTTCCACATATGGCACAGTCAGGAGATGTGCTATACTCTCTCCTGGTTCTGCTTCCAGGGAAGAGAAACAGATATAGCAATTTGAATTTCCCTGTTGGAATTGAATCAGTGACTCCTGTACTTGCACTTTTCAATTTAAACTAGACCTGCCTAGAAGTAATTCTATCATCCCCACTGGCAAGATTTCAAAACCCTGTTGAAACTTTGTGGTGTTCCCAGGCAGAAGACTTTCAGCTTTTCTGCAGCATAAATCACTTGGCACTACTGGCTGTGGCAGGGACAGACATTGTACAGTGGTGAAGGAATATCTGAGCTGACATGCCCTTGGAATGGGGCCCAGGATCATTTCATGGCATTTCCCCAATTTAAAAGGAAAGGCCTCACATGTAGGTATAATATTTCTGTTGATCTGGGGAATGTATTCTAACAGGAACCGCAAGTTTCTAAATCATCCTTCTTCTAACTTGCTGAACTTCTGCCTGAATGGAAAACTGAGAGCAGTCGCTTGAAGTGTTGTTCAAACAGTCACTGGGGCAACTACTTTTGCCAGAGTCCTCTGGAAAGAAAGATCTGAGGGTCAGGCCACTGTTTCTTCAAAATAATGAGGGGCTGCAGAAAAGTAGGGATTAACCTCTTCCTCCTTTGCCATTTTAGCTTTAGCTGGCAAACAAACCTGCTCTGTCACCCTTCTGTTACTTCATTATACTCTTCTTCCTTATCATTAGTGTGAAAAGGTTCCAAGGTAGAACTAACCAGAGTCCACACTTGTCCCATTGTTACCCTGATTCCAAGCTTCCTCTTACTTACCATGGGATTGCTTAAGAGTACTTGAGTGTCCTTCAGCTTAGTTCCACATTCAGTGACCCTTGACCTGGGCTTCAGCCCCACATATGGGCACCATTTGCCAAGACCAACTGGTCATGTAGACCCCAACCCAGTGGTGCTAGAGGAATTAAAGACACACAGAATATACAGGTGTGGAGTGGGAAATCAGATCTCACAGACTTCAGAGCTGACAGCCCAGAGATTTACCATATTTATTGACAGCAAGTCAGTGATAAACATTGTGTCTATAAATTAAAGATTTACTAAAAGTATTCTTCATGGGAAACAAAGGGGTAGGCTGAGACAAAGGGATGGGCTTGGCTAGTAATCTACAAGCAGGAGAGTACCTTAAGGCACAGATCTCATGCTATTGTTGTTTGTGGCATAGGAACACCTTATGGTTTTCTGCCCTGCATGGGCCAGATGTTCCTTGCTGTCATTCTGGTAAACCCACAATCTAGTTAAAAGCAGGCCATCACAAACATGTCACAGTGCTGCAGAGATTTTGTTTATACAGTTTTGAAATGTTTATATAGATTTCAGGGCTATCCACAGCAATAAATGTCTTATGAATTGCCAACATACATTTTTGTTTGCAGTTGTTAATCAAGCAATTTCATATTTATCCCTGCTATATAAGTTGTCAAAATTTGGTATAGGGTTACAAACTATAAATGCAGCCCAAATAAGAATGATTTTGCTTATGTAGTTTTAAAAAATTTATTTATTCATTTAGTTTTGAGACAGAGTCTGCCTGTTGCCCAGGCTGCAGTGCAGGCATGATATAGGCTCATTGCAAACTCTGCCTCCCAGGTTTAAGCACCTGCACCAGCCTCCCAAGTAGCTGGGATTACAGCTGCACCACTACACTCAGCTAATTTTGTATTTTTAGTAGAGAGGTGGGTTTTCACTACGTTGGCCAGGCTGGTCGCCTGACCTCGCAATCTGCCCACCTGGACTCTGAAAGTGCTGGAATTACAGTTCTGAGCTACTGCGCCCGCCTGCTTATGTATTTTTTAGCAATATACATTGATATGGGTTTAATGAAAATAGCTGCATCTGGAATATAGTAAGATTACCATAACTCTAATCTTGCAGCTATAGACAGTCCAGTACAATAAGGAGATTTGTTTTGAAACAGACTATTATCATAATTCTTTCAAAGTCAAACTGTAAGTTTCTCCCAAAGTTCAGCCTATGCCCAGGAATGAACAAGGACAGCTCAGAGGTAAAGAGCAAGGTGGAGTCAATTAGGTCAACTTTTTCACTGTCTCAGTTATAATTTTGCAACAGTGGTTTCATAACTGTAAATTCATGACTATCACATTTTTCATAAATAATCTAGGTAAACAAAATAATTAGGTAAATGTAATGATGAATACTTGTAGACAAATGGGCATAATTTAGAATATAAATTACATTAAATTAAATAATAAATATTTATTATTTGTGTATTTTCCAATATATATAGTAGGAAAAATATACTTGCTTAAAAGAAAGAGAGAGAATATATTCTGTTTTTAAAAAATAGACAATATTTTGTCTAATTTGAAACTTATTTAAAAGTTATGTAAAAACAAAAAAAAAGCCAGGAAATTTTAAAAGATGTAAAGAAAGTGATAAAGGCTGGTGCCTGTGAGCACTTTGGGAGACCAAGGTAGGTGGATCTTGAGGTCAGGAGTTCAAGCCAGGCTAACATGGTGAAACCCCATCTCTATATTAAAATTTAAAATTAGCTGGACGTGGTGGCAGTCACCTGTAATCCCACTCTACTCAGGAGGCTGAGGCAGAAGAATCACTGAACCCTGAGGTTGGGTGAGCTGAGATTGCACCATTGCACCCAGCCTGGGTGACAAGAGGAACTGTCTCAAAAAGTTATAAAACAAGGAGGGCTTTTTTAAAAACAAGAAGAAAAATATAAGAAAAAAGTATTATATGATAAATGTAGTCCTAAAATAAAATATCTGGTTGTTTAAAAGGAGGGATATTCAGGACAAACCAGAAGTCAAATGGTTGGTTTAAGTCACAAGAAGATTTATATGTTAGAAAACCCAAAAGCTTTTAATATAATCAAGTTGTCATATTATTATTAAGTTTTTGTTTGTTTAGGACAAAAACTGAGATAAATACATTTTTAAACTCAGGTCATTACATCTATGTATTCTGTATGTGCAAAGTCCTTGTAACATTGAGTTACAGGGCTTTAACACTTAGGTCAGAAAAGGACACAAAGTCTTGCTGAATCATAAACACTTACAGAATTAGAGCCTCATCTCAGGCTCTAGAGAAGAAACCAACCAAAATAAACTATATTCCTGAGACACAGGAAAAAAGAAAGAAAAAAGCTATTGTATCTTCAAGGCTCAGGGACTATCACAAAAGAATTGGGCATGTAAGATGGTAAGGAATGATTTTGAAAGATAAGTTCACTTTCTACAAATTAATTATTATGGTCAAAGGCACATTAATGCAAAACCAGTACAAAACCCCCGCGCCAGTTAACAAGATTTTCTTGAAGCATTAACCAAGTCTTTAATAAAGGTAATACAGGTTACAAAAGGTTTATGAAAGTTATATTTCATAATAGAGATTAAATTACATTTTTTCTTTCTTTTCAGATCTAATTTTACAAAATTTTGAAAAATGTATGTAATTTGTTTCATGCTGTTTTTAGAGCTTGTTTAGAAAATTAATTCCTGGTCATGGAGTGGCTCAAGACTGTAATCCCAGCACTTTGGGAGGCTGAGATGGGCAGATCACGAGGTCAGGAGATCGAGACCATCCTGGCTAACAGGGTGAAACCCCGCTCTACTAAAACTACAAAAACTAGCTGGGTGAGGTGTGGCGCTTGTAGTCCCAGCTACCTGGGAGGCTGAGGCAGAAGAATGGGTGAACCCGGGAGGCGGAGCTTGCAGTGAGCTGAGATCCATGAGATCCAGCCACAGCTCCAGCCTGGTGACAGAGTGAGACTCCGCTAAAAAAAAAAAAAAAAAAAAAAGGAAAGAAAATTAATTCTGTCCTCAAAGAATAAAGATTTTTGTTTTAAAAATTTTGAACTATCACTTATGCTAATAAATAACTTACAATGACACATTGTAATATCAAGTGTTTTAAACATTTTATATTTGACAAACATTCTAAAATCAAATAATAAATTATGTCTTTGTAATCTTATTGATACTTTAAAACATTAGGTATCCTAAAGACCAAAATGATATAATTTGCCTTATTTGGTATAAAAATTATACAGGAAGCATTTGTCAAATATGAAATAGTGTTTGGTTTTCTTTGGGCTGTATTTGTACAAATAAATTACTGGTATGTGTTCCAAAATTATGGAAACCCTGTAATTTGATATAACTGTGTGTATCATCAGTAAAACAATCATTATGCTAAAATTGTGTGCCAGAGGTAACAGACTTCCTTGTTAATTTGTATTTTAACTATGACTGTCTTAAACTTTTTAAAATCCATGGACAATTGTCTTATTTTCATCCTTTTAGAAGGTGATTTTATTTTCAGCTATAAACCCAACAGATGCTTTTAAATGCAGATTTTGGTAACTTTGGAGATTAGTACATCAAAACAGAGGAAAATATTCAGGACCATGGATAGCTAAAATATTCATGAGTATCAAGCAGAAGAGGAATTAACTGCATGGACTGAACTAATCTTGTTGACTTTTACTTAAAATGTTGCTGACTCTTTGTTTTCTTTTTCAGATCTTAAAACTTTTCCTTAGAGCTACTAACAGATTTTAACAATTTAGTATAGTCCCATGAACAAAATGTCAGGCACACTTGTTTTTTCTACTTGATTTTCTCCAGAATTTGGAAACTAGTTGTGAGTATTCTTAATTTATGGCATATAATTATTTGCATAACTGTAATAAGAGTCTGTTTTCATTTGTAACAGGAAATAGTTGAAACACTGGTAATTTTTATTTTTTTTTTTTCTGAAATGGAGCCATTCTCCTGCCCAGACTGGAATGCAGTGGTGCAATCTTGGCTGACTGCAACCTCCACCTCCCAGGTTCAAGAAATTATCTGTCTCAGTCTCCCAAGTGGCCAGGATTATAGGTGTCCACCACCAGATTTGGCTAATTTTAGTAGAGATGGGGTTTTACCACGCTAGCCAGGCTGGTCCTGACCTTGTGATCCACCCACCTTGGCCTTCCAAAAATACTGGGATTACAGGCATGAGCCACTACACCCAGCCTTTTTTTTTTTTTGAGACTGAGTTTTAATCTTGTCACCAGGCTGAAGTGCAATGGTGGGATCTTAACTCACCACAACCTCTGCCTCCAGGGTTCAAGTGATTCTCCTGCCTCAGCCTCCTGAGTAGCTGAGATTGCAGGCATGCATCACAACACCAGGCTAATTTTATACTTTTAGTAGAGACAGAGTTTCTCCATGTTGGGCTGGTCTTGAACCCCAACCTCAGGTGGTCTGTCTGCCTCAGCCTTCCAAAGTGTTGATTACAGGCATAAGCCACCATGCTGAGACAAACTGGGTAATTTTACCAAGACTTTGACTGAATGTGTGCTTTCCTTAAGGAATCAAACTTAACTTATGGAACCAATAAAACCCTGGGAAAACTGGCTCATATTCGCATGGACTGGCCTCACAGTATGTGTACAGGTTTCTGACCTGGTAAGTAGAGAGTGTCACTTTCTCCCAGGCACAGAAGCCCAAAGTTTATCTTGGAATCTCACAAGGAGAGGAAAGTCACCCAACTCATAGATATTTGATGGCACATATTCATGGCTCAGCTCAGCTTTAAAAAGTCTTATCTGAAATTCCTCCTATGGAACAAAGTTCTATCAAAGCTCATTTAAAGGCCTATGTAAAAACAATTATTATTGGAGAATGTTCACAGTGGCTTCCAAGATGGCCAAACAGGAACAGTTCCAGTCTGCAGCTCCCAGCAAGATTGACACAGAAGATGCATGACTTCATTTACAACTGAGGTATATAGTTCATCTCATTGGGACTGATTAGACAGTTAGTGCAGCCCATGGAGGGTGAGCTGAAGCAGAGCAGGGCTGTTTCACCCGGGAAGTACAAGGGTCGGGGTTTTCCTTCCTAGTTGCGAAGTCGCGACAGACTGTACCTGGAAAATGATACACTTGCACAAACACAGCACTTTTAAAGGTCTTAGCAACCGCAGACCAGGAGAATCCCTCCTGCCTGGCTTGGTGGGTCCCATGCCCATGAAACTGTGCTCACTGCTAGCACAGCATTCTAAGATCAACCTCAAGGCTGCAGCCTGGTGGAGGGGACACCCACACTGCTGAGGCTTAAGGGTAAACCAAGTGACCAAGAAGTTCTAACTGGTAGAGCCAACTACAGCTCAGCAAGGCCTGTTGCCTATGTAGACTGAGTCTCTGTGGGCAGGGTATAGCTGAACAAAAGCAGCAGACAAATTTGGAAGACTTAAATGCCCTGTCTAACAGCCTGAAGAGAGCAGTGGTCTCCAGCAGACCATTCGAGCTCTGAGAATGCACAGATGAGCCCTCAAGTAGGTCCCTGATCCCCTGTAGCCTGAATGGGAGACACCTCCCAGTAGTGGTTGACAGACCTCATACAGGCAGTTGCCTGTCTGGGACAAAGCTTCCAGAGGAAGGATCAGGCAGCAATATTTACCGTGCTGCAATATTTGCTGTTCTGCAGCCTGGCTGGTGATACCCAGGAAAAGGTCTGGGGTGGACCTCCAGCAAACTCCAACAGACCTGCCACTGAGAGTCTTGACTTAGAAGGAAAACTAACAAACAGAAAGGAGTAGCATTAACATCAACAAAAGGACAACATACTAAAACCCCATCTCTAGGTCATCAACATCAAAGACCAAAAGTAGATAAAACCACAAAGATGGGGATAAACCAGAGCAGAAAAGCTGAAAATCTCAAAACCAGAGAAGCTCTTCTCCTTGAAGAGTTGCAGCCCTGCCAGCAATAAAACAAAACTGAACAGAGAATGACTTTGACGAGTTGACAGAAGTAGGCTTCACAAAGTCAGTAATAACAAACTTCTCCGCAAGAAGCATTTTCACCCCATTGCAAGGAAGATAAAACTTTAAAAAGTTAGACAAATGGCTAACTAGAATAAATAGTAAAGAAAACCTAAATGACCTGATGGAGCTAAAACCACAGCAAGAGAACTTCCTGATGCATGCACAAGCATCAATAGCCAATTTGATCAAGAGGAAGAAAGGATATCAGTGATTGGAGATCAACTTAATGAAATAAAGTGAGAAGACAAGATTAGGAAAAAAGTAAAAGAAAAACAAAGCCTCCAAGAAATATAGGACAATATGAAAAGACCAAATCTACATTTGATTGGTGTACCTGAGAGAGATGGGGAGAATGGAACCAACTTAAAAACACTCTTTAGGATATTATCAAGGAGAACTTCCCAGCCTAGCAAGGCAGGCCTACATTCAAATTCAGTAAATACAGAGAACACCACAAAGATACTCCTCAAAAAGAGCAACCCCAAGACAAGTAATTGTCAGATTCACCAAGGGTGAAATGAAGGAAAAAGGTTAAGGAAGCCAGAGAGAAAGGTCGAGTTATCCACAAAGGAAGCCCATCAGACTAACAGCAGATCTTTCAGAAAACCTAGAGTCCAGCTAAATTCAATGTCTTAAAAGAATTTTCAACCAGAATTTAATATCCAGCCAAACTAACCATTAGCAATGCTGAGGAAGAAACCAGCATCACATAAACATGCCAAAAAAGACCATCAATGCTAGGAAGAAACTGCATCAATTAACGGGCAACACAGATCAAATTCACACAAAACAATATTAACCTTAAATGCAAATGGAAAATGCCCCAATTAAAAGACACAGACTGGCAAATTAGATAGAGTCAAGACCCATCAGTGTGCTGTATTCAGGAGACTTATCTCACGTACAGACACACATAGGCTCTAAATAAAGGGAAAGAGGAAGAAAGAAATGGAAAGCAAAAGAAGTCAGGTTGGAATCCTAGTCTCTGATAACACAGACTTAAACCAGCACAGATCAAAAGAGACAAAGAAGCCATTACAAAATGGTAAAGCGATCAATTCACAAAGAAGAGCTAACTACCCCAAATGTATATAATATATACACCCAAAACAGGGGTACCTAGATTCATAAAGCAACTTTTAGAGATCTATAAAGAGATATAGACCTCACATAGTAATAATGGGAGACTTTAACACCCCACTGTCAATATTAGACAGATCAACAAGACAGAAGGTTAACAAAGATATCCAGGATTTGAACTCAGCTCTGCATCAAGTGGACTTACAGACATCTGCGGAACTCTCCACCCCAAATCAACAGAATATACATTCTCTCAGCACCACATCACACTTATTCTCAAACTGATCACAGAGTTGGAAAAAAACACACCTCAGCAAATGTAAAAGAAGAGAAATCACAACAAACTGTCTCTCAGACCACAGCAATCAAATTACTAACTCAGGCTTAAGAAACTTACTCAAAACCACACAACTACATGGAAACTGAACAACCTGCTCCTGAATGACTACTGGGTAAATAATGAAATGAAGGCAATAAAGATGTTTTTTGAAACCAATGAGAACAAAACACAAGGTACCAGAATCTCTGGGACTCATTTAAAGCAGTGTGTAGAGGGAAATTTATAGCACTAAATGCCCACAAAGGAAAGCAAGAAAGATCTAAAACTGACACCCTAACATCACAATTAAAAGAACTAGAGAAGCAAAAGCAAACAAATTGAAAACCTAGGAAGGTAAGGAATACCTACCATAAGAGCAGAACTGAAGGAGACAGAGACACAAAAACTCTTCAAAAATCAATGAATCCAGGAGCTGGTTTGAAAGATTAACAAAATAGATAGACCACTTGCAAAAGTAATAAAGAGGAAAAGAGACAAGAATCAAATAGACACAATAAAAATGATATCATTTTAAAAATTTATTTGTATTATGCTTTAAGGTCTAGGGTACATGTGCATAATGTGCAGGTTTGTTACATGTGTATATTTGTGCATGTTGTGTGTTGCACCCATCAACTTGTCAGCACCCATCAATTCATCATTTATATCATGTATAACTCCCCAATGCAATCCCTCACCCTCCCTCCTCCCCTTGATAGGCCCCAGTGTGTGATGTCTCCTCCCGAGTCCAAGTGATGTCATTGTTCAGTTCCCACCCATGAGTGAGAACATGCGGTGTTTGGTTTTCTTCTTGTGATAGTTTGCTAAGAATGGTGGTTTCCAGCTGCATCCATGTCCCTACAAAGGATGCAACTCATCCTTTTATGGCTGCATAGTATTCCATGCAGAAATGTACCACATTTTCTTAATTAAATGTGGCACATTTAATTAATAAAATAAAATTTTAAATAATTTAAATGCCATTTTCTGAATTAAATGTATGACTTTGACTAAATGTGGCACGCTTTCTTAAGAAATGTGCCACATTTTCTTAATCCAGTCTCACAGATGGATATTTGGGTTGATTCCAAGTCTTGCTATTGTGAATAGTGCCGCAATAAAATATACGTGTGCATGTGTTGTAGTAGAATAATTTATAATCCTTGGGTATATACAGTAGTGGGATGGTTGGGTATATGATATATCTAGTTCTAGATCCTTGAGGAATCGCCATACTGTTTTCCATAATGGTTGAACTAGTTTACAATCCCACCAACAGTCTAAAAGTGTTCCTATTTCTCCACATCCCTCCAGCACCTGTTGTTTCCTGGACTTTTAATGATTGCCATTCTAACTGGTGTGAGATGGTATCATTGTTGTTTTGATTTGCATTTTGATAGGGAGTGATGATGATTTTTTCATGTGTCTGTTGGCTGTTTATGTTTGTTTGTTTTAAGAACCACAGGTTTTGATTTTAGTCCTGAGAGAAACTCCAATTGTTCATAAAGATGATGTTGTGAGCTAAGGATGCTGATAAGTGTGGTATGGAGCTACACACAGATCCTCAATGTAAACTGTTGTCACAGTCGAAAAGCACAATTCATTAAACCAATTTATGAATCATCAAGACTTCTGTTCAACTGAATACACAAACCTCAATGTTCTACCTTAATCCATTTAGATCATTGTTCCTAGTATGGCAAGCAAGTCAGTCTTCCTCCTGACCCCCACGTAGCGACCTCTGCCCTCTACTGCCTTCTCCAGCTGAGGATCCAGGACAAGGCCGCCTGCACCCAAACACCCTCCTCCAGGGACAGACACATGACCTGGATGTGCTTGAGAGCTTCCCTGCTCTCCTCCCAGTTCCTCACCTTCCTCTCAGTTCTCTCTCCTTCCCAGTTCCCTCCTCTTCCTGTACCTTCGCTAGTATGTCCTTCCCATCGAGGCGCGCCTTTGTATTTCCTGGATCTGGTCTCCATGAGAGCTTGGCAACAAGTAAACCCACAAGCATCACGGCTCCAGTCTGGCACCACAACATGCCAGGCACAAAGATGGCACCGCCCAGGCTTTTAAAGGAGATCTGGTGACGCCTCTTCACAGAAACTAGAGACAGGGTTACACAAGAAATGTGGTAAATTAGGTAACATCGCTTTCAGTTTAAAAGCACCCATATATTGAAATGGCCAATATTACTTTTAGGAACTTACTGCATTGTGCTGTGTAGGGTGCCTACCCATACCAAAAGGTCTTTAAAGTAAGTTTGATTGGGACTGCAAAAGACTGGGAAAAGAAGGCCTGACAGGAAGAGGGAGGGTAGACAGAGGCGCCACAGGACCAGGCAAACATTTCCTACAGCTTATTCTCGCTGCCAATGATTGTTTGCAATGTGCCTCAGCTGCCCCTTCATGTCAATTCATGTTATTTGTTGAGCTTGTTGTGTGCTTATGTTTGGGCCTCCAGCTTCTCATATTAGTCACTCATTTTCTCTTATGCGGTATGCAGAAACTTGCCATTCTGATGTTAATACTTGCTTTCACTCACTGTGTGTGTGAAGAGACCACCAAACAGGCTTTATGTGAGCAACAAGGGCTGTTTATTTCACCTGGATGTGGGCTGAGTCTGAAGATCAGTGAAGGAGATAGGAGGCCATTTTATAGGATTTGGGTAGTGGAAAATTACAGTCAAAGGGGTTTGATCTCTGGTAAGCAGGGGCAGGGTCAAAGTGTTCAGTGGGCAGCTTTTGAGCCAGGATGAGTCAGGAGAAGGAATTTCACAAGGTAATGTCATCACTTAAGGCAGGATTGGTCATTTTCACTTCTTTTGTCATGGAATGTCATCAGTTAAGGCAGGAACAGGTCATTTTCACTTCTTTGTGATCTTCAGTTACTTCAGGCCCTTCAGGCCATCTGGATGTATACGGCAGGTCACAGGAATATGATGGGTTAGTTAGGCTCAGAGGCCTGACACTTTGTTTTCTTGTTTTATTTTTCCTTAACCATTCATTAATTTCTAACATACTCAGAATTTCATTAATGCCATCCAGTGAGGGTATATAGAGATGTAGAATGACATCAGAGCAACTCACTGGAATCAAGGCCAGCTTCATGAGCAGAAGACCTGTATTAGTGGCACAACATTTGAGCTTCAAGGACTTGACTAATTGCCTGCTGTGGCAGCCTTGAATTTTTATTATTATTTTTTCTTTTTTGAACAGACTCTTGCTCTGTTGCCCAGGCTGGAATGCAACAGCTTGATCTCAGCAACCGCTCATTCAAGTGATTCTACTCCCTCAGCTTCCTGAGTGGCTAAGATTACAGGGTCACACCACCATGACTGGCTATTTTTAGTAGAAACAGGGTTTCAGCATGTTGGGCAGAGCTGGTCTCAAATTCTGACCTCAGGTGATCTGCCCACCTTGACCTTATAATGTGTTGGGATTACAGGCATGACCCACCATGCCCAGGCTCTTAATAATTTTTGACAAGTTGCCCTCCATTTTTATTTTGCACTAGAACTTATAAATTATGTAGCCATTTGTGCCTGGGATAAGATAGTTGACAAAAACAATGATTGAAATCAGTAATTTCTGTGACAGAAATGAGTACAGTAAGGAGTTACAGATATGGCAGGAGACTGACTAGAAATAATAGGAATTTTTGAGGCGAGTCGACAGGAATACAAGTTAACCCACAGAATTGATAATGGTTAAACTCAGGAGATATAGACCCTAGTTATTTTAGCTCAAATAATTTAACATAAATAATTGATAATTACATACTGAAAAGCAAACAAACCACTGCAGGTTATCACAGGGTACAACAAGAGAGGAATGAATTAGAGCTCTAGGAGAGAACAAGAGGTTGAAATTACTATAATTTAGACATTTATAAGGAGGTCCTTGTGAAGCTAAATGCACACATCCGAGAAATGATCAACATCTGACAGGTTCTGATGTTCATGGAGGAGACAGACCTCAAAAGCTATGTTGCCATTTGCAGGAAATACTGTACTTTAACCATTCATATTGGAAGATCCTATGTTGTTCCTCTGTGAGCTATATATTCTTCATAGGCCTGAAATAAAAACGTGGAGCAGTTTACATCCTGACACAAAGCATTTAAGTGTGGAGAGCTGAACATTTTGGAAACAACATGGTTGAAAGGGCATTCACTCCTGCTAACCATCCCACACAGTGAGGATATATCATGCTAAACAGGGATAAAAAACATGCTGTGGGTTCAGAGTTTTGTATTAAAAAAGTTTCCAGCCAGTTTACAAATTTGTATGTAAGGAAGAAATGTTTATGGGCATCAGCCACAATATCATAACAAGGAATTACAAAACTTCATCTCTTAAGAACAATAGAAAAAATGGTAGTGAAAGAAAACTGTCAGATTTAACATTTTCAGAACTGTAGACACTAACAAAAGCTTGTAGGAACACAATCAGTGCTTATTGAAAAAAACAGCCAAATCTTGGTAAAATAGTGAGCAGTGTGGCATTGTAACCCAGCTCAAGCAATAGGCTTGAAAATAGTAGTCTGCATTGTAGGTAGGAGTACCAAATGGAGGAGAATGAAAGAATTATGATTTGGAAAGGGTTATCCTAAATTTAACTGTCTGATGGTTCCTGGAGGAGTAGATGAAACGGTTTGTCTTTACCATACCTAACTTAGAACTCACACAGTAGTACAAGGACCACAATGTAGTGTTGTTTCGGAATATTTAGAGGCAACTGTTTGGGTTACACCTACCTGAGTGTCTTAAAATACACCTTGTATTTGTTTTAATGAGGTTAAAAGAAACATGGAGACACGAATGACTACCATATAAAAAGAAATTTGCATAATCACAGATCTATAGAAATAAGAGACACTGCATACTATGAAACAGCACACATGGGGAAGCACCATGGTCAGTCAGTTGTTAAACACAGCAATGGAGAAATGTTATAAGAGACTTTTATTGTGGTTTCCACAAGAAGGACTGAATCAGGGTAAAGAGTTTAATTTAGATAATTTTGATAATTTCAGTGAGTTCCAGGACAGGGCTACGCTCTAGTTTACTGTTCTCGAGCCCTGAAGTAATTAAGGAAGTCTGAATTGGTTGACTTACATAGAGGGACACCCTGTGAATTAGTCTTTTATTATCACTAGAATTATGTAATCTTGGGAGACAGTCTCCAGGATCAGGAAGACCCCAAAAGTCCCAGCATCAGAACAAAATGGCATGCTTTACACACAGGCAAGTGATAAAGAGTGCTGCAAGCAATATGTTAACCAAAGGTGTGGGAAAAAAGACTCACAAAGAGATGACCCATGTTTTAAAAATGCTTTGTAAAATGTCTACGACACCAGAAATGTTGAAAACATGTGCAGGCACATACTCAGAAAAGACCTGCAAAGGAAATATCCTTTCATTTATGCCTGATATTAAGGCTCTTCATGAGAATGAAGTAGAGGCTAAGGCAAATTAACTTCATGGTTAAATGTGAAAGGCATTCTTAAGATCACACACTGAGACTGGGTATGGTGGCTCATACCTATAATCCCAGCATTTTGGGAGGCCAAGACCAGATATCAGCTGAGTCCAGGAGTTTGAGAACAGCCTGGCTCACATGATGAAACCTCATCTCTACTAAAAAGCAAAAAGCAAAAAAAAGCCAAGTGTGGTGGCATGCACCTGTAGTCCCAGTTGTTCAGGAGGAGGAAGTTGCTGTGAGCCGAGATTACACCACTGCACTTCAGCATGGGCAAAAAGTGAGACTCATCTCAACAATAACAACAACAACAAAAACAGAACAACAAAGTAGAAAGAACACAATGGAAAAGAAGAAAAAAAGATCACACATGAGATATTTGGATCTCACACCCTAAAGGAGGAGATTAACTTGATTTCCACAGCTTGTCATGTCAATGCTTCTATTTTCAACAAAAAGTATAGAAGGCATGCAAAGAAACAGAATACATTACTAAACTAAGGAGAAAAGCACAAAACAACTGTTCCAATGAAGCCCAGGTGATGGACTTACTAGACAAATATTTTGTAAAGATTTCTGGATTTTATTCCTTATGTTATACCATTTGAATTTTTTTCAGTTGACAATAATTTTGAATGCTTTATCATATGCAACATATTTGAAAGTATATATACATTGTGGAATGATTAAATGTAGCATAATCAAGCGTGAGCCACTGTGCCTGCTGGTTTTTTTCTTTTTAAAGTTTTGCCTCATACCAAATTGGCCTTGAACCAAGCAATCCTCCTACCTCAGCTTCCTTAGTAACTGGGACAATAGACATGCACCCCCACACCTTACTTTTTGTGTTTTTAAAGTTTTCAAAAGTTCTTCCTGTTATTGATTTCTAGTTTTATACCACTGAGACCCAAACAATACAATTACTGATGGAATATATCATTTCAGTCTTTAAATATATGATTTCAGTCTTCTAATATGTTGTTTTGGAGGCTAAAAGATGGTCAATACTGAGAAAGTTTCATGAAGTTGTGAAGAATGTATATTCTGCAACTATTGATAGAATATTGGGCAATGTGTAAGTCAGTAATAAATGTCTGATAAGCAAGAGACCTTGCAGGTCTTTAAATTAAATCTGTAACAAATGTCTCTCATCAAAGGAAAGCCCAGGACCTGGTTTAACTGCTGAATCCCACCAAGCATTTCAAAAGAACTAATTAGACAGGAAGAATACATTTCAAGATATCTATTGCAAAGCATATTGACTTTGTTTGGTCTGGAGTGCAATTTAAAGCCAGTGTGTTTTTGTTAATTTTATCTGATGATCTGTTCCTTGCTGAAATGGGATGTTGAAATCTCTTATATTACTGTATTTCAGTCTGTCTTTCACTTTTTCTCTCATTGATGTTTGCTTTATATATTTAGATGCTCTTATAGGGTGAATCTATATTTATAATTGTCATCTCCTCTGTCTGTATTACCTTTATTGTTATGTAATAACTTTCTTTTGTCTCTTTATAACTTTTTTAGTTATGCCTATTTTACTGAGTTATATACTAAATTATATACATATAATTACTCCTGCTCTTTTTGTTTTCCACTTGCATGGAACTTTTTCCCATTCTTTACTGGAGTCTGTGTATGTCTCACACATGAAGTAAGTCTCACAGACATTATGTAGTCTGAATTTTTAAACCCACCTAGCCACTCTGCATCTTTTTTTTTTTTTGAGATGGAGCCTCACTCTGTTGCCCAGGCTGGAGTGCAGTAGCATGATCTTGGCTCACCCAGTACAACCTCTGCCTCCTGGGTTCAAGAGATTCTCCTGCCTCGCCTCCCAAGTAGCTGGGACTACAGGCATGTGCAAAGCCTGGCAAATTTTTATATTTTAGTAGAGATAGGGTTTCACCATGTTAGCCAGGATGGTCTTTGATTTGTTTTTCTAAGACCAGCCGAGCGAGCAAAAAGAACCAGCAAGTAGGCAAAGGTCAGGAGCAAAACTGCAAGTTTATTTTGGTAACCTAAGGTGTGGGAAGAAGTCTGTCGGCCTCCGCAAAGAAGGTCATGCATTTTCAAGGAAAAGTTGGGAGGGGGAAAAGTTGGGGTGAAGAACCTGAAGTGCACCATCTGCTCCGCTTGTCCAAACAGTCCAACCTTTATTGATAATAGTGATAAAGGGCACCGTGGTCTGTCTGGCTACTTTCTGCTGTTATGCCATAAGTCGGGCCCATGGCTGGTATTTGGATGCAACGGATGAAAATAAAATAAGGCACAGTATTAGTATAGGAATGAGGAATGAAGCATTTGTTGGAATATGGGCAAATCCAGAAGGATAGTCCTGGCAAGGCTGAGGAGTATGAGAGGTTAAGAAAATTAGTAAGTTTGAGGCGAGTGGGAAAGCCAACTGATTTCCACCGATTGCTTCAGTAGGCCCTTTAGCTGGGAATGAGGAACGAAAGGCAGTATTTGTTGCCAGGCAGCAATTAAGGAATGGAGTTTTTGTGGAGGATGGCTCCGCCACTCCTACTACAGAGATATTGATGAAGGCTAGGTCCAGAGAAGGACGGCAAAACAGAATAGGTAGCCTCGCTGTCTATTAAAAAATTAATTGTCTTACCCGCTACCAGGAGAGTTACCTGCTCAAGGAGGGTGATGGGGTCCCCAGTCTCGCACTTTCAGTTGTCGCCCAGATGTAGGAGTTGAAGGAGCTCCCAGATCCTGGGAAAGGGGTCACGGAGACGCAGCACCTGTTCTCAGGGTGGGGCAACCAGACTTCCAGTGTCCTCCTGCTGGCAAGCAGGGCAGGGGTTGGTGGACGAGGGTTAGGACATTCACTGGCCCACTGTCCCGATGCCTTGCACTTATAGCAAGGCTGCTAGCTCGGGACCTTATGGACATCTGTTGGCATAGTGTCCTGCCTTGCTGCACCTATAGCAGGCCCTTTGTAGCTTTGGAGTCTGTGGGTGTGTGCTCTGGTCTGGGGTTACGACTGGGCTGTAAAGCCTGCTAGGAGCTGTAACTTGTCTGAGGTGAGCCTGCTGCTCTCTCTGGAGTTATAGACCTAAAGGCTAATTTAACTAGGTCTGTATTGGTATCTGAGGACCATCTCTCTACCTTTGAAGTTTTTACAAATGGCAGGAGCTGATTGAGAAATGAAATAAGACGCTAAATGGTGGCCCTTGTGGGGGAGGCCGGATCTAACCGGGTATACTGGGTTAGAACCTCAGTCAGTTTAGGGGTAGAGGTTAGATAACCTGGAGGTCATGCCAAGTTGTCATAGGCCTGACAAAGGTATCTAATTTTTATGTATATGGTAGGATTAGCTGAGAAATCACCTAAACGCTTCTCAATTTTGGAAAGATCGCCAATGAAAAAGGGACATGTACTGACTACCCTTCTCCCCAGCCACCTCGCAGCAAAGTAACACTCAGGAGGTGTGGGCAGAGATAGGAGACTCAAGACACAATTGGGCCCCAAAGGAGGCATGGGACTGAGGATTACTAGATAAGGAGGAGGAAGGAGGAGTCTGAGCAGGAAGGAGGGGTGAGAGAGCAGGACAGAAGGAGGAGTATGGGGACGAGAGCCAAGGTCAAAAGCCGCCAGCCACTGGCAGAAATTGCTGAGGTGGATCACGCCACAGTGGAAGGAAAATTAACCGCCTCCTAAGGTCTTGTTCAAGCTGTAAGGTTTTTTAATTGGTTAGAGGCACCCTAAGGTGTTTGAAATTGGATTGGGGGTTTCCCATTTGTTTCTTCAGAACAATGGACACAATGGAAATGGAAGTGGATCTCTGCCTGCTTCAAAGCTGCCCTTGGAACCAGTGAGACAAACTGGAGGCTCTTAGCCAAAGTGGAGATTATCTTCAGCAGACGCCTCCGGCCCTGACTGGCCCGAGCCACATGGTAGCTCCAAGCCACTTGGTGGTTTTGAAATGGACCTCGGACCTGTACAGGATTTTGCCGAGGGAGGTAAAGAGGAGACAAGGGCACTACCCCAGAGAGGCCGTGGAGAGTGAGGGAAGGGTCTCAGGTCCTGGTCCGTCCGCGTGGAACGAGGAGGAGGAGGCTCCCAGACCCTGGGGGCCCTTGAGGAGGGTCTCCTCCGGTTCGGCACCAACTGACTTGTTTTTCTAAGACCAGCTGAGCGGAGCACAAAAGAACCAGCAAGTAGGCAAAGGTCAGGAGCAAAACTGCAAGTTTATTTTGGTAACCTGGTGTGGGGAAGAAGTCTGTCGGCCTCCGCAAAGAAGGCCGACAGAGTCCCCCACCCCGCAGGCTCTCGGCAGGGTTCGCATCCCTGACATCAGTGGGGCTGAGGAATACGTGGCTCACTGGCAGAGAGCAGCTTTTCTAGGAGTGGGCGGCAACAGGCGGGCACATGCGCGGTCGGGGCGCTTGCAGGTGCCACCAGGAAATCTTGGTCTCTTCGATTGACACCTGGTGCATGCCTGGCTGGTCTGCACCTTCCGGTCGCCGCCGTTTTCGTAAAAGCGCTAAAAGTTGGGAGGGGAAAGTTGGGAGGGGAAAAGTTGGGGTGAAGAACCCGAAGTGCACCATCTGCCTCCGTCATCCAAACAGTGTTAATCTCCTGACCTCATGATCTGCCCACCTCGCCGCAAAGTGCTGGGATTACAGGTGTGAGCCACTGCCCAGCTGCCACTCTGCATCTTTTTATAGGAGAATTCAATTAAGTGAACTTCAAGGTTTGTATTATTATTATTATTCATTACTGTTTTGAGATGGAGTCCTGCCTGTCAACTCATGACCTTCAAGGTTTGTATTATTATTATTATTATTAATTACTGTTTGAGATGGAGTCCTACTTCATCCAGGCTGCAGTGCAGTTGTGCCATCTCGGTAAAACAGTGAAAGTGGAGGTTCACTAGTCTGGCTTGTCTAGTGTTATCAAAGCTCTCATCTCAGGACCAAGAAAATTAAGGAGTAATACAAAGGATGAGGCTGCAGCATAAGTTTAATACGTGAAAAAGAAACTCTCTGCAGCCAAGAGCTGTCCTTGTGGCTGCCAGGTTATAGTTGAATGCAAAGCTTTTATAAGAATCCACTTTGTAGCTGTTTACAGCTTTATCTATAAACTGTCTGCAACTTTGCACAATTGCTCTGTGTCTGTCCAGCTGCAAGATGTCTCCTGGTAAGAACAAAGTTTGGCCTTTGTTTCTGTAACTGTGGGCTTGTTTTAAGCAGTCTGCTCTCTCCTTTCCTGTGTAAGTCTCTCACGAAGTCCACTGTCTAAGTGTCTGAAGAGAAGGACATTTTTTCCTGGAGCTCCCTAATCATACAAAGAACAAAGAGCTTTATGCTGTATGTTGAGCTTGCCAGTCTGACTGCTTATCTACAATTGCAGATGTTACCCTGAGTTTCTCAAACTGCCTGTTTTTGCTTGTAACTGTGATTTTCAGCAGGTAGCTTCTGCAGTCCAAGTTTTTTTCCCAGATTGCTTTTGTTAGAAGAAAATAATTTTTTTTTTTTTTGAGACAAAATTCCATCTTGTTACCAGGCTGGTGTATGGCACAATCTCACACCACCACAACCTCCACCTCTGAGTTCAAGCAGTTTTTCTGCCTCAGCCTCCTAAGTAACTGGAATTATAGGTGCCTGACACCACCTGGCTGATTTTTGTACTTTTTTAGTAGAGACGGGTTTCACAATATTGACCAGTCTGGTCTCAAATTTGACTTCAGGTGATCTGTCACCGGCCTCCCAAAGCGCTTGGGATTACAGGCGTGAGCCACTATGCCCGGTAGAGAAATAATTTATTGAGCTACCTTTATTAGAAAAGTTTGCAAAGACTCTCTGCCCTAGTCCTGCCTAGGTGTTCTCTTTTACCTCATCTCTCATCGGCTACTTTTCCTCCGCCTCCTGGCTTCAAGCGATTCTCCCGCCTCAGCCTTCCAAATAGTTGATTCAGGCATGTACCACCATGCCTGGCTATTTATTTATTTAATTTTTAGGTGCAGTCTCACCTGTCACCCAGCCTGTAGTGCTCTGCAAGATCTCAGCTCACTGCAACCTCCGCCTCCCAGGTTCAAGTGATTCTCTGTCTCAGCCCAGAGTAACTGGGACTAGAGGCATGCTCCACCATATCTGGCTAATTTTTTTTTTTTTTAGTAGAGATGGAGTTTTACTATATTGGCCAGGCTGATCTTAAACTGACCTTATCCGCCAGCTTGGGGTCCCAAAGTGCTGGAATTACAGGCATGAGCCACCACACTGGCTCTCTCTCTCTCTTTTTTTTTTTTTTTTTGTATTTTAGAAGAGAGGATTTACCATGTTAGCCAGACTGGTCTTTAACTCTGGACCTCAGGTGATTTTGCTTGCCTCACCTTCCAAAAATGCTGGGATTATAGGTGCTCCACTACATCTGGGTTCAACGTAATTATTGAGAGTTAAGAACTTACTATTTTGTTAATTGTTTTCTTGTTGTTTTGTAGGTTCTTTTTCTTCTTCTTCTTACTATCCTCCTTGTGATTAAGTAATGTTCATAGTATTATTATTTAATTTCTTCATAGTTATTTTAGTGTATCTATTATAGATTTTGGCTTTGAGGTTACCATGAGGCTTAGAAAATAATCCGATGTTGTTGGAAAATGTTTTTTTTTTTTTGAGACGGAGTTGGCTCTGTCGGTCAGCAGAGTGCAGTGGCTGATCTCCACTCACTGCAAGCTCAGCCTCCTGGGTCTATGCCATTCTCCTGCCTAGCCTCCCAAGTAGCTGGGACTACAGGTGCCCGCCACCTCACCTGCTAGTTTTTTTGTATTTTTTTTTTTTTTGAGATGGAGTTCGGCTGTGTCGCCAGGCTGGAGTGCGGGCCGGATCTCAGCTCACTGCAAGCTCTGCCTCCAGGTTTACACCACTCCCTGCTCGCCTCCCAAGTAGCTGGGACTACAGGCACCGCCTCGTCACTGGCTAGTTTTGTATTTTAGTAGAGACGGGTTTAATCAGACAGCTAGGTGGTCTCGACCTCCTGACCTTGGATCCACCTGCCTCGGCCTCCCAAAGTGCTAGGATTACAGGCTTGAGCCACCGCTCGGTAGTTTTTTGTATTTTAGTAGAGACGGGTTTCCCCCTGTTAAGGGTGGTCTGATCTCCTGACCTTGTGATCTGCTTTCACTTGGCTCCCCAGTGCTGGATTACAGCGCAGTGACTGCAACCAGCCTGTAAAAGATTTTAAACTAGTAATGTGGCAGGGTGCAGTAGCTCATGCCTGTGATCTCAACAGTTTTAAGATTGAGATGGGCAGATCACTGAGGTCAGGAGTTCCAGACCATCCTGACTAACATGGACAAACCCTGTCTCTACTAAAAGTACAAAATTATCCAGGTGTGGTGGCACATGGCTGTAATCCCAGTTACTCAAGATGCTGGCAAGAGAATCACTTGAATTCAGGAGGTGGAGGTTGCGTGAGCGGAGATCGCACCATTGCATTCCAGCTCGGGCAACAAGAGCTAAACTCCATCTTAAATAAATAAATAAATAACAAAACTAGTAACAACCTAACTTTGATTACAAAACAATTTACTTTTACACCCATATTTGGAATTTATGATGCAAAAATTTATTTTATTTTATTTTATTTTATTGTCAAGACAATGTCTCAGACCTGTCACCTGGTACAGCTGTGTGATCATGGCTCACTGCAGCCTTCAACTTCCTGGTCTGTGATTCTCCCATCTCAGCGCCCAAATTAACCATGATGTCTGGCTAAATTTTTAGATTTTAGTAAACACAGGTTTTTACCATGTGGCTCAGGCTGGTCTTGAACTTGTAGTCAGGAATCTGCCCATGTTGGCCTCCCCAAAATGTTGTGATTACAAGCACCAGCCACCATGCCCAGCCTACATCTGTTTATATTGTGTGTCACTTATGAAATTATTATATTATTTTTAATAGTTTTATTGTTTAATCTTCATAATAAAACACTATACGTGATTAGAATATTATGTACAAGACCATTAGGTGATTAGAATATTGTGAGTTTTATTACATTTATTTTAAATAGAGTTTACATCTTTAGATGTTTTGTGTTTCTTATTTGTACTCTTCCTTTCAGATTAAAGAACCCATTAGCATATCTGTATAGCAGGTCTAATGATGATAAACTCTCTAAACTTTCATTTTTCTGGGAAAATATGTATCTCTTCATTTCTGAAAGAAAGTTTGTTTTGGTTATAGTTGTTTTCTCAGCCTTTAAATACATTAATTATCTCACCCCTCGTGGGCCCATGATATTTCTAGATGTATTAGAAGTTCCTATGTTTCCTTGCTGCTTTTAGGATCCTTTCTTTTTTGTTGACCTTGGCAGTTTGATTGTAACATGTTTTATACTAACTTTGTTTGATTGAATCTGATTGATGATGTTAGCCTCCTGACCTAAATATTTTTATTATTCTTCAGGTTTGACAAGTATTCTTCTATTGTATTTTAAAATAAGCCATCTACCCATTTGTCTTCATATATTCTCTTGAAATCCAGTGACTGAAACATTTGTCTTTGATGTTTACTGTACTTTCCATAACTAGATTTTTGCTTGTATTAAATTAATAAATAAAAATTTGACTGAATATTTATATATTTATATATAATATTAATACATATGTATGTAATATATATATTATATATATATAAGCTAGGAATCACTTTTCACTCTATTTTCTAATAGCCTGTCTTTGAACTCACTGATTATTTCTTCTGCTAGATCAATTCTTCTGCTGATGCTCTCGTTGTAATTTTTTATTTTATTTGACATATTTTCTAGTTTCAGGATTTTCATTTTATTTATTAGTTTATAAACTTAATTCTCTGGTAAGTTTCAAAATTATTTATGTTTTAAAGTTCACTGTTCTGCCTTAAAACATGGGTCTTTGCTGAGATTACCACTGCACCCAGGCTAGTGACAGAGTGAGACTTAATCAAACAAACAAACAGAAAATAACAACACAGTTCTTCCTGGTCTGAATTTTTGTTAGCTTAATCATATATATTTAGCAACCATTATTTTGTCCATTTGTGAGTGTCATGTCTCCTGTTATTTTTTGTTTTTAGACAGAGTCTCACTAGTGGCCCAGGCTGGAGAGTAGTGGCACGATCAGCTCACTGAAACTTCCGCTCCCTGGGTTCAAGTGATTTTCCTGTCTCAGCCTCCCAAGCAGCTGGGACTACAGACATGCACCACCACCTGGCTAATTTTTGTGTGTTTTGTAGAGCATTTCACCATGTTGGTCAGGCTGGTCTCAAACTCCTGACTCAATGATCTGTCCACCTCAGCCTTCCAAAGTGCTTTGGATTACAGGCATGAGCCACCACACCGCCTCTCTGATTATTTTTTTTATTCATGACAGCATCAATGTCTGTTTGTTGAAGAAGTGGGTATTTATTCCAGTCTTAAACTATAGTTTTGTCTGTGATCATCTTACAGTAGGCCTGTCTCAGCACTCTGAACACATTGGTTGTTGTGTCTCTAAGTTCTTGACTGTAGGGGTTCAATCAGGTTGAGAGAAAATATTAGGATAGTTATAGTAATAGTCCCAAACCTTCTTGAAGGCTGAGAGGTTTTGCATAGCTTTAGTAACTGTTGGCTGAAGTGAATTTGATCTTTACCTAAGTAAACAGCCTAAAGTGAGCAGCAATTTGGGAGTTTACCAACTAGCTTGTTTACCATGTGGCCTTAAGACCAACTTTCTTTAACTATTCATGGTGCATGATTGCCTCCCCGGGGGGTGGCCAGGTCAATTATCCTAGTGGTGTTTACTCATGAACCTATCAATTAATCTTTACTGAATAAATGCAACTCTCACTGACTGATTGAGGTCATGCTGCAACTAAGTGGTCCAGATGTCAGTCCAACTGGCAAAGCTAAGCTGACTTTACTCCCCTCCCCCAAAGAAAACCAAGAACAAGTATACAAATATTCTTCAACTACAGACCAACAAAGCCAAGCATCGACGAGTTGAGCTATTTCTGATCCTGACTTTGACAGGACCCTTCAGTCAGAAGACTGAGAATTAAAGTGATCCTCCATGACCAGAGCACGCACTTGTGATCCTAAAATAAGCTCGCTCCAGGCTGTGCCCTGGGGTGAAGGGTGGATTCAGCAGCTGCCCTTGCATTTCTTCCCAATTTCATTGTGTTGATTTTTCCTTCCCACAGTGTGATCTTAATTACTTTCAAAAATATTTTCAAAATAAATATATTTTTAAACTTAAAAAAAAAAAAGAAAATTTCTCATGACTCATGTCTCATTGGAAAACTGAGATTGAAGTTGGTAACCATTAACCACACCATCTTGGGTTCTTGACAGGAGACCCATTCCCATCTCAACTCACAGAAAGCATTAAAAGTGTATGAAGGGAGACATTCCTGGGAAAGCCAGAGAAAAGTGGAAAAGATGGGACACCATCCACAACCCCTGTTGTAATCTGCTGTCAGTAGTATCATGCTATAAGATATTTGTTGCCCAGGTATCCTAATGCACAAACACTAAGCCAGCCTCTGACACTACTGAAATATCCTTTAGGGTCTCCTCATTTGTTATGGGTGACAGTCTGATTGCTTACTAGAAACATGGTATGATTGGACTTAATGTGCCATCTGGCCAAAAATGAATCAGTAACATTGAGGAGAAAAGAAAAATGACTAACAGGTAAATTACAAATAATCTCTAAGCAAACATATTCAAGACTGGATTAAATAACTACCCTTCTAGGCAATAAATAGAGGCATATCAATAAGAAATGACAGTAAAAAGGAACCATGACCTTCCCATACAAAGCAAGGAACCAAAGCAAAGACTGCAACTAGTGGGGCAGGTTTGTAAACTCTTTGACCAATAACTCAAAATATTATCTTTATGACTACAAAGTTGATGGAAGAAAGAAAGAGAGAAAAATTTTAATTCAAATAACAGTTTCAAGGGAATGCAGTTAAGATAACACAGAAAAGAAATTGAACAACAATTAGAGAAAGTTAATAAAAAGATGGAAATAATTTGTAAATCAAACAGAAATCTTGAAACTAAGAAATACCTTGTTGGGCCGAGGGTGGCTAAAGCCTATAATCCCAGCACTTTGGGAGGCCGAGACTATGGATCATGAGGTCAGAGATCAAGACCATCCTGGCTAACACGGTGAAACCCTGTCTCCACCAAAAATACAAAAACTAGCGGAGGACGAGGCGGATGCCTGTAGTCCCAGCTACTCGGGAGGCTGAGGCAGGAGAATGGCTTAACCTGGAGATGGAGCCAGTGAGCTGATCTGGCCACAGCACTCCAGCCCAGGGCGCGGCAGAGCAAGACCCGCCTCAAAAAAAAAAAAAAAAAAAAAAAAAAAAGAAATACTTTGTTGTACTGAAAACTTATCAGAGGATATTAATAGCATGAAGCAGTTCAGCAAAAATCAGTGCGCTAAAAAACAGGCTATCTGAAAATACACAGGGAAGAAAAAATGAAAAGAAATGAAGATCCTTAATAGACTAGAAAATTAAGCTAAAACAAATTTATGAATTATTAGTGTCTGAAGAGGAATTGAGAAGAGGGGCAGAGGTAGAAAACTTACTCAAATAATAAAAGTTTTCAAATGTAAGAAAGATAATATCCAGGTACAGGAAGGTCAGGATCATCAAACCAATTCAATCAAAATAAGATATCCAATGCAAATAATAAAATTCTCACAAGGATAGAGAATCTCACAGGAAGTAAGACACGAAGCAAAGAACATAAAAAGGAATTTGAATGGGTACAGTGGCTCATGCATTTAATCCCAGCACTCGGGAGGCTAAGGCAGGATGGTCACTAGAGGCCAGGAGTTCAAGACCAGCCTGGTCAACATAGTGTGAAACCCCATTTCTACTAAAAATACAAAAGCTAGTTGCGCGCTTGACATGCCTGTAATCTTAGCTACTCAGGAGGCTGAGGCATAATACATTATCAGGCTGGGAGGTGGAGATTTCAGTGAACTGAGATTGTGCCACTGTACTCCAGCCTGGGTAACAGAGTGAGACTTTGTCCCAGAAAAGAAAAGGAATTTCAATTCATCTGGAGACAGATTTCAGTGGAAACCATGGACCAGAAGGAATGCTTTTAAAGTAGTGAAATTAAAAAATGCAATTAAAGAATACTGTATTCAGCAACACTGTAATTTTCATTTGAAAGACAACAGTTCTCCTAGATCAAGAAGAAAAAACAGAGAATTTAGCACCATCAGAATGTGATAATTCACCCACGTCAGGCTTCATCTTACAAGAAATACTAAAGGAGTGCTTCATCTGAAAGAAAAAAACGCTAACACAAAAAATATCAGATATAAAACCCACTGTTAAATTATTATACAACAAACAAATGACCGATTACCTAATATCATTATCATTCCAGTGGACAATCCACTCACAACTCTATAAAGACCTGAAGACAATTTTATCAAGATCCACTCATAACTAAAGGCTATAAGACAAATATATCAAAATCAAATAATAGCTAGTTAGAGGAAACTGTTAGATACAGGCAATATAAAAATATGAGAAACACTTTTAAGTTAGAGAAATGCAGTTAAATTAAAAGGCTGTTTTTTCATCTTTAGGTATTTTTAATGTTTTCCTTGTTATTCAAGATAAGTTGTCTTAAGCCTCATTGTAAATACTGCATAAACCTAGAAGGATTTACCAAAAGTAAAAGCAATGAATTAAGACATAGTATCAGAGCAATTTATTCAACCACAAAAAAAAA
>DAKLCV010002451.1:0-27362 GCA_030247045.1 Colobus guereza | reverse complement strand
TTCTGCTTCCTGGTTCTATCAATTTCCTGCCTCAGCCTCCTCCCAAACAGCTGGGACTATGGTACACATGACCATGACCTACTAATTTTGTATTTTGTAGAGATAGGGTTTCACCATGTTGATCAGGCTGGTCTTGAACTCCTGACCTCAAATGATCAGCCCTCCTTGGCCAAAGTGTTGAGACTACAGGCATAGTCACTGTGCCCAGCACGTTTCCCATAAACTTTAAAAACTTGCCAGTAACAGGAAGCAAAATGAAAAAAGAAAGGGAAAGGAAAAATTATAAGCATAACAAATCTGACTATATCTTACTCATATACTACCAATATAAAATTAGAAAATGTTGTATTTTAAAAAGGCAGCAAAACCAACAAATGCAGACAGTATTTTTTCAAAAGTTCAAAACAATGTACTAATTACATATAGGGAATACTTTCTATAAAAGTTACAGAGAAACTGCAAAGAGGACTGCAAAGTTTTGAACTTAAAGATAAATAAATCATTTAACTTCATATTTTTATTATTCCCAATCTTTAACTTTTCAGATATCATATTCCCCCTCCAATAATCATTAACCTAGTCACTTCTCTGTTCAGAAAGGAAAAAAGCTAAATCCTGAAAATGGCAGTTCTCATTAGGAAAAATGAACAAAGTCATTATATTTAAATGTTAACAAGAACTGTAGTATACAACCTCACAGTTTAAGAAAAAAATTCTCTGTGTAGCACAATAGGGATTCCCCTGTAAAACTTCTTTTTCCTTGTTTGTCCTTGCTGTTTCATGTATTTGGAGTTTCTAGGTTCAGAACAAAGAGTTCAGATCAAAGTGTTTATTGATGTTTTAAATGTTAAAACATCACCTTTGCTATACTGAGGAAACCTTGCGCATCACACAACAAAGGCAACAAAAAGTTTATTTCTTGCCAGTAGGTAAGAAAATTAACTTTATGTTTAATAAGATGCACTTTTACCAAATAAAATGTACAGACGTTCCAAAAGGTTAAGTAGAAATTATTTTGTGAAACATGCATATTAATTGATTATAATGTAAACTTCATATATAATTCTCTATGAAATTTTTTGTCTATTTTTACAATATGTTTTAAAAGTACATATACAGTTTCAATTATGTCTGTATTTTTCCACTACTATTTTACCAACTCTAAAAAAACAAATCCTGTGATTCCTTTGTTACTGATATTTTTAGGCTGAATTACAAGATACACAAGATTGAGTTACTAAGCTATAAGGGTGCCTTATTTTATAATTTTCCATAATTTCTAAAAACAAAGTAAGTAAAATTTTCTTTAAGGCACACTTGTCAAATCTGGAAGAATGCATGAAATTTTACACATTAACATAAAAAACAATTTACTCTTATCAATTCACGACTATCACCACTGCAGAGACTACTTCATGGCATCTTTCTGTTTGTTTGTTTTGAGACAGAGTCTCAGTCTTGTCACTAGGATAGAATGCCATGTTTATAGCTCACTGCAACCCTCAACCACCAAGGCTCAAATGATATTCCCATCTCAGTGTCCTGAGTATCAAGGACCACAAGTGCAGGCTAATTATTGTGATTTTGCCATATTCCTTAGGCTGGTCTCAAACTTCAGGTTCAAGACATCCATCTGCCTCAGCATTCCCAAGTGCTGAGACTGCAGGCATAAGACACTGTGTTTGCCATGGCATCTTTTCATTAAGTATTTAGATAACATAAAGATTTAAAATCAAATTACTTAAAAATTTCTGCTGAGCAGTAAGTAAAACCACTGATAGTTTCATTGAAACTCAGCTTTGCACTTTGTCCTTTACAACTATTTTCTCATAGTTATGTTAAATGAAAGTTTAGTTCAGAAACCTACTTTTCACAGAAGTCATTCAGAACACCCCAATAATCCTCAGGTACAACAAACCATTCACAATCTCCTGGACCAATATTTATGTTAACAGAGCAGAAGTTGTTATTTTCTTGGTGACCTGAAAAGTAAAATTAAAGGCACAACTGCAGCAGCATATGGACTGAGTGAAAAATATATGCTTGGAACTTTGACTAGAACATAATACACAAAACATATTAGCTATAGCATTACTATTTCCTTCTCTATAAACGACTTCTCAATTCTCACAAATAGTATCAGAAACCTTATTAAGAAGAAAATTATAGTGTTCAAAATGTAACCTGTCTCCTAGCACTCTTAGCTCCTACCACATGTCAAATGTTAGCATATAATGTAAAGAATCACAACTCTTCCACAATGAGTAGGTGGATGGCACTGCCCATGTGAGGGCTTTAAAAATAAAAACTACAAATATTAGGACACCATAGGCACCTACCCATGGTGAAAAGAGTTAAAACATTTATATTACATACTATATATATAATCTTAACATTGATCTATCAACAATCTCAACATTTTAGAACACATTAAAGATCATATCAGAATGCGAAGTGTATTATAGCAGTCATTATTTCTACTAATGTAATACTGGAATAAAATCTCCATATACAGAAATTCAAAACAATGTTTCTTTAAATTATATCTGGCAAACTAAAACATACTACATTTCTTCTAAAGGAATTCCTTAACAGTTCCACAGGACACTGATGAGTACTAATGTTATACAAAAGAAACCAAAAATCCCAAACACTTTAGAGACAAATGACAAGGAGATTATTAAAGTTTGGTTATTCCTCTGCTAGATTTTAAAAAATGACATTTTTCATTTCATGTGATTTATTTCATTTTCATTGTGAAAATGAAAGGTGTTTAATATCTACATTTATTTGCACTGTATTATTCATTGGGCAGATCTGTGAAAAGTATCTTATCATGTGCCAGTCTCATCGACCTGTTGAATGAAAGTTCCATGAATTTTGACTGAAACAGAGATTGAATATCTTAGCTTGTCTTAAAAAAAAAAAACAGGTCAATGATTTAGCAATGACGAGTTGTATTGCTATTTTTAGAGCTCTGAGTTGAGGTGGAAATTTTTCTGAAGAAGTACCACATTCTGCCACTGTTATTGACCACTTACTGGCCATGAAATTTTACTGCAGGCTTCAAAACATTTCTTGATAAATTCAACCTAAAATTACAAGGCAAGAGAACTTACATGTGAAACTTTTGGGATGATAAATCATTCTGAAGACAAAAATTTTTGAATTGCAAGTAGTATCAAGCTGCTTTTATACTACTTCTTATGCTACTAAAAACAAGTAAGAAGCTAAATCTCCAGTAGCACAGACATTTGCAAACATATGCTTCTTTAAGTTCAAAATATAATTTCAGCAGCATTTTCCAAACTTCAACAAAGTGCAGGAAAATGTGCATATTCAAAAACCATTTGTACTACTGTGAGGTTTCCAACTGAAGGTGCAATGACCTTCAATTTGAGAAATTAATCTGCAATGTCATGAAACCCAAAATGAAAATAACATAAAGAAACAAAAATCTAACCCTGTAAGTGTCTTTAAGGCAATTAATATACTCAAGAAAATATGCTCAAAGTTTGACATTAGTATATGGTAGTACTGATCACTTGAAAAAGACATTTTTGAAGATCTTAGTACCACAGAACAACTTTAACAGATGTACATTTGTAGTTAATATTGATGACACAAGAACACAGTATTTGAGCCCAATAGTACTATTTCCTCCAAAATAATTCCATTCTTTTAACTAGTAAAAATGCATTCATTTGTTATTTATTTTGATTTTCATCAATAAAATCCATAAAAATATGAGTTTTATTTTAATAGAACACCTACAAAATATCATCAATGGAATCTCTTGGCACAAAGTTTAAAATATTTAGTATCTAGCCCTGTAAAAGAAATTTTGCTTAAAATTAGGAAGTTTTGGATTACATTTTACTAAAAAAAAAAAAAAAAAACAAAAATCACATACTTTAAGCATTGTCAATGAAATTTTATTATACATAACTTGAGTAAACTGGTTCATAATACATCATTCTTACAGTAATTGTGGTAAAACCTCTGAAAAACATTGTTAACTTGTCATTCTAACACTCAATAACTTAGCATCCCTTTCCCAGTTCACATTTTTCTGATTTTTCATATAAAATGATGGAAAAACAATACTCTGAGCTCAATTATAAGAGTAATATGACCATTTTACCCATAATAAAGAATTTTAAAATCCTTTTGGCTTTAGAAGTATAAATGACAACGTGTTCTCTTTACCTGTTCCACATGATAATCTCAATTTTTCAATCATATATAGTATGTTAGTCATTAAAATCACCTGGTGTCCGACTCCAGGAACTTTCATATATAGTTGTACTATATTCATGCCCAGAATGGTATGTCAACGTGGCTTAGAAGATTTCCTGCTGACACCACGCGCACAAAAGCAGGAAGTTTAGTCAGTTCATGTAACTGTAACTTCCACCTGCAATAAAATAACAGATTAAGGTAAAAACTCATGAAAATTACCATATCCTCAAAACCCCTGTGAGTCAATCAGAAAAATAATTAAATCTATAAATATTTTACCTGTACAGTCAGTACAACTAAAGTGTTTAATTTATTTCAAAAATAATAGTCTTAAGACAAACACAGATTACTGAAAAAATAATAAAATGTATAACTACTAAATAAAAGAAACAAGTTATCTTCCATTTATAAAGGTTGTATTAATAGAGAGGGTACTTTGATTTTCTTAAGATAACATTTTAATTGTAAAACCCTGTCAAAATAATTTCAGAATCGTAGTGTGTTATTAGGTAAAACTAACATCAACATAAAAAAAACAAGAAACAGAGAGAGAGAAAAAATAACTGAATAGAAAAAAAAATAGAAAACTAGACAATTCCCAATCCTGCAATACCTTCATCGGTTCAGTTCATGGAAACAGTACTAGGGCAGGAGACTTACTTTTGTTATCAGAGGGTCAATGTTGGTCCCAAATTTTATGGTTTAAATGGTCCTTTCTTCTCCTTCCAGAACTTAAAAGAGAATATTAAATCCATGTATTTTAGACAGAAATGTTGAGTGGTTGCTAAAAGTTACTTACTTCTCTGAAGATGTGGATTCATTATCTGAATGATCTTTGTGTTGTGTTCTTTTCTCATTTTCTTCCTTCAGGTTAAGAAAAAAATATTCATGCCAAGTATCCTCTAACAGGCTATCACTTCCATTATACAAATTATGAAAATACTCATCTACATGGGCAGTATTGACAATTTTGAGAAATAAGTTTCTGAGCACATTTCACAGAAAGTATCTTCTATAATCACATTACATTGTTACAGGAAAAGTCAAAGTCAGGCGCGGTACTCAACCTCCTCCGTCATCTACAAAATTAACATGAAATTCAGTTATTATACTAACGTATAAGAAAAGCATGTAGTCATTCATATTTTACTTTGGAGCAAGGAATTTTCTAAATAGTAAATGAATTTCATTTAAAGCGATATCAAGAGAATATGAGAGAATGAAAAATGAAAACAAGGACAACATGCAAAACTTTCTAATTATATATTTAAAAAGATGTGAGAAAGCATAATAAGACAGAATTCCTACCCGCCTTTTTTTTTGAGCCAGAGCCTCACTCTGTTGCCCTAGGCTGGAGTCGGTGGCGTAATCTCAGCTCACTGCAACCTCTGCCTTCTGGGTTCAAGAAGTCTCCTGCGGAGCTTCCTTCAATTCCAATTAAAACCATTGTTTTGTTTTCCTGTAGACACTGTTTTATGAGAAAGAATCTGCAGACTCTTATACTTAGGCCAAGGACAAGATAATGAAGAATGAGGGGTGTAACTATGAAAGTTAATTATAAGTGCCAAGTGGCAAAGCAATGGCACATATTCTAAACTAGTAGAAATATGTTTCCATCCATATGCAAATATGTACAGTGAGCAATGTTAAGATCCTCTATTTCTGATTATAGTGTCATATTTAGTTACCCTAGCTTTCTCTGTGGGTGAATCACATTAACAAAGCTAGAGCATATGGATGAAGTTCTTCACAGACTAAATTTTCAATGCAAAGAGTTCTATATACATAATAAAATATTTTCACATTTTATTTAACATTTTAATAAAAAATTAAATGCGAATAGAAAAATATTTTTCTCTTGAGAAATATTTCAAGAATATACAGCGAAAATGCTTCTCAGAGGACTGGAAATCCACATGTAAAAGAATGAATTTGGATCCCTACCTCATAATGTATAGAAAAATTAGCTCGAAATGAATGTGACTTAAATATGAGATACCATACAAAACTCATGCAAAAAAAAAATTAGTAAATCTGTATGACTAGGGGTTAAGTCATAGTTTCTTAGTAATGACAAAAACAAATGAGATCCAAGAAATGCAAATAATTGAACTCCATCAAAATTAAAATTTTTTGTGCTTCAAAGGACACTCACAAAAAGTGAAAAGACAACTCACAGAACAGAACAAAGTACTGACACATTTAACACTTGAAGGAATTTTAACAAGAATATACATGCAGATAATTTACAGTTTGATAATAAAAATAGCCCAATTATGGGCAAAAGAAATAAACATGCATTTCACCAAAGAAAATATAACCATTATATGTTAATGAAAAGATGTAATACTTCAAAACCAATAGTATGGTTAGAATCAAAGGAGATAGTATACAGGTATCAGAAGACAGATAAATGGGAAACTTATAAATTAAGAATAAAAATGTAGGCCAGGCACAGTGGCTCATGCTTGTAATCAGGACTTTGGGAGGCTGAGGTAGGTGCATCACTTGAGGCCAGGAATTCAAGACAAGTGTGGTCAACATGATGTAACCCTGTCTCTGCTAAAAATACAAAAAACAATTAGTCAGGCAAGATGTTGTGTGCCTAAAATCCCAGATACTTGGGAGGCTAAGCCAGGAGAATTGATTGAATCCAGGAAGCAGAGGCTGCAGTGAGCTGAATTATCACCATGCACTCCAGCCTGGACGACTTGAGTGAGAATCAGTCTCAAAAAAAAAAAAAAAAAAGTAAAATGTAAAATGATGCAGGCATTTGAAAATTAATCTGGCCATTCCTTAATAGAATAAACAATGAGGCCGGCTCCGGTGGCTTACACCTCTAATCTCAGCATTTTGGGAGGCCGAGCTGGATGGATGATTAGAGGTCAATAGTTTGAGACCAGCCTGGGCAATGTATTTCACATGGTGAAATACTAAAGAAGTGGTTTAGTGATACATGCTGTAAATGAATAGACCTTGAAAATCTTATGCTAAAGATAAAAAACCAGTCACAAAAGAAAACACAACAATTAGCCAGGTGTGGTGGCGACATTTGTAGTCCCAGCTACTCAGGAGGCTGAGGCAGGAAAATTGCTTGAATCCAGGAAGTGAGTTACACTGAGCCAAGATGGTGCCACTGCACTCCAGCCTGGGCAACAAAGCGAGACTGTCAATAAAAAACCAACAAAAAACCCCAAGAATAAACAATGAGTTATTATACCACATAATCTAGCATCTACAAGGAAATGAAGATATGTTCCCACACAAATACTGTTTTGGTATTCATAATACCATTACTCAGAATACCTATGAGGCAGAGCAGAAATAACCTAAATGTTCATAAACTGATGACAGAGTGCCTCCACCAAAAACAGTATATATCAGACAATGTAATATTGTCACTAAAAGAGAAGTGGTTTAGTGATACATGCTGTAAATGAATAGACCTTGAAAATCTTATGCTAAAAGATAGAAAAGAAACCAGTCACAAAAATTATGTCATCCATGCACACACACTCAACATCGGCAAATCTACACATACAGAAAGCAGACAGATGGCTGCTTGAATTCTGGAGCTGAAATGTGACTGTGGATGGGTATGGGTTTTCATCTGGGAATAAAAAATACTTGTAAAATTTATTATGATAATGACAGCACACCTATGAAATACACTAAAACCACTGAACTGTATACTTTATATGTGTAAATTGTATATTATGTGAATTATCTTGATGAAGCATAAAAAGAAATAAAGGACAGGTGACATGAGCCAAAATGGTGAATGAAGCTAAGTCCTCACACTTCCTTATGTAAAAATGGAAAATTACCTAACATAATCTGATAGAATTTATGGAAAACAATCACAGATCTATAGTATCCAAGTAAACAACTTATAAAAGCCACATTGAAATCAGTAGGAAATACTATGGTGTTTTCACCTGTGCTTGCCTCACACTGGTACAGTGTTGCTATAAAGAGGTATCAATTTCGTTCCTAATTTGTTCCGTCAAAGACAGACAGCAGAAAACCTCATCTGTAATATTCTAATTCATCTATGGACTGTCTAAAATATTGGTCTCTGTTTTGCTAATACTAATGCTTCTCAAAAACTTTTTAAAAATTTCATTTAGCATGCTATGAACCTAGATTTATCCTGAGACCCTGGACAAAGACACTGTAAGAATACAACAATATATCTTATAAACAGTAACACAAAATTTCTAACAAAATATTAGTAAGATGAATTCAAACACATTATAACAAGTTTGTATGTAATGAACTAGTGGACTTTCCTCCTGAAATTCATGAATGATTAACAACATATTAAAATCCATCAATTTAATATACATTAATAAAATGAAGAAAAACTCATATGATAATCTCAACTGGTAAAAACACAATTTCACCAAATTCAAGATGCTTATATATGACAAAAACATTCTACAAACTAGGCGCAAATGGAAGGGCTTCAACATAATAAAGGCCATATATGAAAAACACATAACAACGTTGTACCTAGCAGGACTGACAGCTTTTCTTCTAAGATCAAGACCAAGATAAGGATTTATGGTTTGGAAAACTAAATATTGTTAACATGTCAGTATTACCAAAAGTGATGCACAGATTCAATGTAACCTCTATTAAAATACCAACAACAATTTTGCAAGATTAAAAAATTCATTTGGCGGGCGTGGTGGCTCACGCCTGTAATCCCACACTTTGAGGAGGTCAAGGCAGGCGGATCACGAGGTCAGGACCATCAGACCATCCTGGCTAACGCGGTGAAATCCGTCTCTACTAAAAATACAAAATTAGTCAGGTATGGTGGTACAGGCCTGATTATGGCATGAACCTGAGGAGGCGCGCTTGCAGTGAACCGAGATCGCGCCACTGTGCTCCAGCCTGGGCAGCAGAGTGAGACTCCTTTCCTGCCCCAAACAAATTCCCTTTTTTTTTTTTTGAGGCGGAGTCTCGTTCTGTCCCAGGCTGGAAGTACAGTGGCGCGATCTGGGCTCACTGCAAGCTGCGCCTCCCAGTTCACGCCATTCTCCTGCCTCAGCCTCCAGAGTAGCTGGGACTACAGGCACCCGCCCCCCGCCGCGCCTAAATTTTTGTATTTTTAGTAGAGACGGGATTTCACCGTGTTAGCCAGGATGGTCTCAATCTCCTGACCTCGTGATCCACCCGCCTCAGCCTCCCAAAGTGCTGGGATTACACGCAGGAGCCACCACGCCCGGCCACAAATTCATCTTAAGGAAGTTCAATAGAAAAATGATCTTGAAAAACACTACTTTACTTCAAACCATACCATAAGGCTACATACAGTAACCAAAACAGCATGGTGCTGGTACAAAACAGACACACAGTCAGACCAATTGAGCAGAATAGAAAACACAGAAATAAAGCCATAGACCTACAACTGTCTAATCTTCAAGAAAACCGATAAAAACAAGCAAGGTAGAAAGGGCTCCCTATTCAACTAATGGTTCTGGGTGGAACAACTTGCTAGCCATAGACAGAACAAAACTGGATCCTTACCTTCCACCATATACAAAAATTAACTCTAAGATGGTCTAAAGATTTAAATGTAAGATGTCAAACTATAAAAAAAGAAAACAGAAAATTACCCTTCTCACCAATGGTTTCGGCAAACAATTTTTAACTATATCTCTAAATAAAACTGGAACAAAAATGAAAATTGATTAAGTGGGACCCAATTAAGGCACAGAGCTTCAGCACAGCAAAATAAACAAAAACTATTAACAGAGTAAACAGACAAGCTATAAAATGGGATAAATTATTTGTGAACTATGCATCTGACAAAGGTCTAACATCCAGAATCTATAAAGAACTTAACAAATCAACACAAAAAACAAATGCCTCTATTAAAAAATAGAAAAAGGATATGAAAAGGGTATGTCTACTTAAAAAAGGACATATAATTTGTTTTCTGCTAGGAGAAAATAAAACAACATACAAGTGTCAGCCAAAAAATAGGAAAAATGTGGCTGGGCATGGTGACTCATGTCTGTAATCGCAGCACTTTGGAAGGTCAAGGCGGCTGGATCATCTGAGTTTGAGAGTTTGAGACCACCCTGGCCAACATGGAGAAACCCCGACTCTACTAAAAATGCAAAATTAGCCAGGTGTGGTGGCGCATGCCTGTAATCCCAGCTACTCAGGAGGCTGAGGCAGGAGAATCACTTGAACCTGGGAGGAGGTTGCAGTGAGCTGGAGATTGTGCAACTGCACTCCAGCCTGGGCAACAAGAATGAAACTCTGTCACTCGCAACAAAAAGAGAAGAGAAAAAGGAAAATGTTTGATCATCACTAATTATCAGAAATTGCAAGTCAAAACCACAATGAGATACTATCTCACATTAGTCAGAATGACAACTATTAAAAGTCAAAAAAAAAATAGCTGGTGAGGCTGTGAAGAAGAAAAGGATTATACATGGTTTATGGAACATAAATTAGCCACTGTGGAAAGTAGTTTGGAGAGTTCTCAAAGAACCTAAAATAGAGCTACCATTTGACCCAGTAAACTCATTACTGGGTATCTACCAAATAGAAAACAGCATTCTACAAAACAGATACATGCACTCTATGTTCATCATCACTGTGCTATTCACAACAGCAAATGTGGCAGGCCAGGTCTCATTAACAGTTGAAGAGGGCCTCCATCACAACTGTTCAGCACTGACTGAGTGGTTAATTTAAGTACTAAAGCTGAAAAGAGTCAGTGCCCTCATATAAAGCCTGGAATGTAACAAAGTCCATCAAAATTTTGCCCAGGCCTTTTCTGGGCCTTGAAGATAACAAAATAACAAATTCTTAACAGGATCTGCTTAGGATTAAACAAGTTCTTCCTGGGCATCTGAAGAAACTCCCAGACTTCCACAAGTAAGTTTACTGGTGGTCTAAAAAACTCCCAAACCTCCATGATTTAGCAGGAAACAGGATAAGGTAGTCAGCACCTGGAGACATCTAGATTAATTTACTGAGTCTCCAGAGGAAGGTCTTCAAAACTCAGACCTCAGTTATAAATTAGAAGCTGTTAATCACTTATGAGTTTAGATTAATGCACACTACACACTGACATATAGCTTAGAGCATATATAAGCTCTACAATACTTTGTAATTTTGAGTTGGTATGGTAATATTTTCCTGGCTTTCTCCCTGCACCTGGTTACTTCAGAAATAAACACTTTTCTTTCCCAGTTCATCTGCATCCCATTATTGGGCCATGAGAATAAGTGGCACAATCATCAGTTTGTCTGGAACACAAAGACATGGAATCAACCTAGGTGCTCATCAATGTTGGATTGCATAAAGAAAATTGGTACATATAGACAATGGAACACTATGGAGTCAAAAAAAGAACAAAATGATGTCCTTTGCAGCAACATGGATGTAGCTGGTGACCATAATTCTAAGTGAATTAACTCAGAAACAGAAAACTAAGTTAGTTGCACGTTCTCCCTTTTAAGTGGGAGCTAAACACTGGTACATACGTACATAAATGTGAGCTAGATGTGAAACGAAAGGAGGTGGAGCATGAGGTAAAAAACTATCTGTTGTGGGGTACTTTCTGGGAGTATTAAATCCAAGTGACAAACTTGCACATAAACCCTCTGTCTTTAAAATAGAAATTGATATTTTAAAAATAAAGGGCCGGTTGCGGTGGCTCACGCGTGTAATCCCAGCACTGTGGGAGGATGAGGCAGGCAGATCACGAGGTCAGGTGATCAAGACCATCCTGGTTAACATGGTGAAACCCCATCTCTACTAGAAATACAAAAAATTAGCTGGGTGTGGTAGAAGGTGCCTGTAGTCCCACCTAGTCATGAGGCTAAGGCAGGAGAATGGCATGAACCCAGGAGGTGGAGCTTGCAGTGAGCTGAGGTCGCGCCACTGCACTCCAACCTCGACTCTGTCTCAAATAAAACAAAAAAATTAAAAAATAAATGAATAAATAAATAAATAAAAGAAAAATGAACACTTCGTAATTTCAAAATTTACTATAATACTATAGCAATCAAAATAGTGTAGTAGTAGCATAAAGAGACATACAGACCAATAAAGAGAACACAGAATCAAGACAAAAACTCTTGCATGATTTCTGGCGAGACTGCCAAGACCACTGAGCAGGAGAAATGTCAGTCTTCTGAATCAATGGGATTGGAAAAACTAGATACTAACGCGCATAAAACCAAAGTTAGTTCTTTATCTTGGATCACATACAAACTTAACTTGAAATAGATCAGAGACTCAAACATAAGTTAAAACTATAAAATTGTGAGAACAAGTAAAAATGCTGTGATATGATATTCGGCAATGATTTCTTAAACTTCAACAAAGTAAATAAATTGGGCTTCACAAAATTAAAAATTACCAAATGACACTATTACCAAAAGGTAAAATTATAATAAACAAAATTTGAAAATACTTGTAAAACATTGTAAATCATTGCAAATACTTATAAATTCTCTTGGCCATTGCCAATAGGATTAACATGGTGCCAACACTAAAACAATATAGTCTTCCTTTAAGAAGTTCAGCAAGTAATTAACACACAATCCAGCAGTTCTAGAGACAGAACATGTAATTTACATCAATTTTCAGAGCAGCAATACTCAACACAGTAACTCAAATGTGAATAAACAAAATGTAGTACATACTTAATGGAGTTACTGTTCAGTCATAAAAAACAGTAAAATTATGAGGCTAAAAACATAGATGCACCTGGCCGAGAAAGCCAGACATGAAAGGACAAATACTGTATGATCCCACTTACATGAGCAACCCAGAATTTGTGAAATGTATTTTGAAAGAATGTGAAAAAGAGATGACCGGGCACAGTGGCTCACACCTGTAATCACAGCACTTTGGACACCAAGGAAGGCAGATCACGTGAGGTCAAGAGCTTAGGACCAACCTGACAAACAGGGAGAAACCTGTCTCTACCAAAAATACAAAATTAGCTGGGTGTGGTGGCACATGCCTGTAACCCCAGCTACTCAGGAGGCTGAGGCAGGAGAATCGCTTGAACCCAGGAGGCAGTTGCAGTGAGCTGAGATCACACCACTGCACTCCAGTCTGGGCAACAAGAGTGAAACTCCATCTCAAAAACAAACAAACAACAAAAACAACACAGATTATTAAGGAGTTGAGGAAGAAACGTAAAAGGAAAATATCTTATCACTAAGCTAACAGAAAAAGTGTAGCTTGGAACTGCTTAGGGCAAACTTGCCTCCCATTCTATTCAAAGTCACTCCACTGCTCACTGAAAGAAATGTGTATGTGATTGCCTACTTTGGAGAGGCTAATCAGGAACTCAAAAGAATACAACCATTTTTTCTGTTATCTACCTATGGCCTGAAGGCCCCCTCCCCAGAAATGAGTTGTCCTTCATTTCCAGACCTAACCAATGGTTCATCTTACATATACTGACTGATGTTTCGTTTCTCCCTAAAATGTATAAAACCAAACTATACTCTCATCACCCTGGGCATATGTCAACAGGACCTTCTGAGGCTGTGTCATGGCAGCGTGTCCTCAACCTTGGCAAAATAAAACTTTCTAAATTAAACAAACTGAGACCGCTCTGAGATTTTCAGGGTTCACACAGAGGTAACCAAAGAGGGATTTTCAGTGGAGGTGCCTCTGACCTTTGATGAATCTTTTATTAGTGCTTGGTACCAGCTTGAGTTATCTTTAGGCACCACACCAATGTGACAATTTGCTGAGGCACTGGAAGAAGCCCCTCCAGAGAATCCCTGATCTCCCAAAATTTGTTCAAGATCTGAAGTTTATTTTGCTGTACAACTCATTTTTCTTTTTCTGAGTTTTACTTGCTTCTAACACAAGGAAGACATGCTTTTCCTGCTTCCATGATGATGATGGAAGGCAAGTAACAGTTTGTGCTCTCTTCCAACAAGGAAGATGAGTTGTTTTCATTTTTTTTAACCTGCTTCTAGGATGGCGTGGGCAGTCATCAGCCTCAGACCCAGCCATGGGTAAGTAACTGAACTGTGGTTTGCTTTGGCCAAAGTTAAGATTAACAACCAGCTGATCTTAATTTCTCCTTACCAGTAGAGCACTCAGTAATCATATAAAGTGTGCGATCATTTGTTTTGCATAAATGTTTTGTTGTTGTTGTTCGTTTCTGTTTTTCTTGTTGTTTCGGTCTTTTCCACTTGGGTTTGATCAACTCTATGACTTGATCAAATCAAGGATTCAAATTATAGGGAAAAAGGCCTCTGAGTGACTAAATTCAGACAGAGAGAGAGAGAGAAAAAAAGAGATTGTGTGGTGGGGAAGAAAATCAGCTAGCAAGGAAGAGAAAAAGGAGAAAGTCTTGATTTTGGCTACTATAGGGCTTTACTAACAGCCACCTTTTTGCAAACCAGCCTAAAAGACAGAGCAATTGCTGTATTTCTGAAATAGGACGGTTTATCCTATTTAAATATCTGTAATAAGATTTTAAAGATTTTTTGGATGGAATTTTGCTCTGTCACCCAGGCTGGATTGCAGTGGCACAGTTTCAGCTTACGGCAGCCTCCACCTCCTGGTTTCAAGTGATTCTCCTGCCTCAGCCCCGAGCTGACATTACAGGCGTCTGACACCATGCGTGGCTAATTTTATATTTTTAGTAGAGATGGGGTTTCGCAATGTTGGTCAGGCTGGTCTCGACGACTGACCTCAGGTGATCCACCTGTCTTGTTCTCAAAGTGCTGGGATTACAGGTATGAGCCAGCACGCCCAGACACTCCATACTCTTAAAAAGACAGTGGTACTAGTTTTTATAGTTACATCTTGAATTTAGTAAGATTGTCACAACTTCTAATCTTTGGCTTCAGGCCATATAGTCCACATGGTAGTAAGGCTTATTTTAGGAAAGAAATGTTACTTGGTTTCAAAGTTAAACTATAAACTAAGTTCCTCCACATTACTTTGGTCTAAGCACCAGGAATGAACAAGGACAGCCTGGAGGTTAGAAGCAGGGTGGTGTTAATAGGTGAAATGTTTTTCTCTGTCAAAATGTAATTATAATTTTGCAATGGTGAGCTCAAAACTTTAAATAATTACAATTGTAGTTTTATAAATAATATAGTTAAGCAATTAAGTAAAAGTGTCGATAAATCCTTGTAGATAAACTTGTCAAAATTTAGAATCTACAGTTAAATAATAGATGTGTTATTATTTGTGTATTTTCCAATAAAAATATATTTGTAGGAAAATATCCATTCTAGAAAAAAGGGTGTATATAAAAAGCGAACAATTTTTTGTCTAATTCAAAGCTTAGGTTATGTATAAAACAAAGTAAGCGGGCACTATAAAGCTCACACCTAATCCCAGCACTTTGGGAGGTTGAGGCAAGTGGATCACCTGAGGTCAGGAGTTCAAGAACAGCCTGGCCAACATGGTGAAACCCGTCTCTACTAAAAATACAAAAATTAGTGGGGCATGGTAGTGTATGCCTGTAATCCCAGCTACTTGAGAAGCTGAGGCAGGAGAATCGCTTGAACCTGGAAGGCAAAGGTTGCAGTGAGCCAAGATCGTGCCACTGAACTCCAGCCTAGATAGCAGAGTGAAACTGTCTCAGATAATAATAATAATAATAATTCAAGCCTGTAATCCCAGCACTTTGGGAGGCCGAGACGGGCGGATCACGAGGTCAGGAGATCGAGACCATCCTGGCTAACACAGTGAAACCCGTCTCTACTAAAAATACAAAAACTAGCCGGGCGGTGGCGGGCGCCTGTAGTCCCAGCTACTCGGGAGGCTGAGGCAGGAGAATGGCGTAAACCGGGAGGCGGAGCTTGCAGTGAGCTGAGATCTGGCCACTGCACTCCAGTCCGGCCACAGGCAGACTCCGTCTCAAAAAAAAAAAAAAAAAAAAAAAAATAATAATAATAATAATAATAATGTAAAAGGTCAACAAATGCAAGAGGTGAAAAGAAATTTTATAAAAATAAAGAGATTTTGTTTTGGCAAAGCTTAAAGAAATAATTTCATGTGAAAAGAACCTTGTATAGGAAATTTGGTCTAAGTAAAAGCAGGTTGTTTAAGAAGAGGATGTTCAGGACAAATCAGAGAAGTCAAATCGTCATGACCCATCTGCATAGGTCATAATAAGAGGATTTATTAAAAAAAGCTTTCATATATTCAAGTTATCTATGATTAAAGGGAAATGACAATGGTCTTTCTAGAGTTGGATTAGATGTAAAAAAAATACACATTAAAGGATGATTGGTTTGTATAACAATGAAATTTTCATAAGGGTTGATTTACTCTTAATAAATTATAAGAGATTTTAACCCAAAGTTCAACTTTTATTGTATCTTGCTTGTTTTGGTTTCCTATCCCTTTTAAAGGCAAAATTAGGCCAAGCGCGGTAGCTCACATCTATAATCACAGCACTCTGGGAGGGTGAGGCAGGCAGATCACGAGGTTAAGGAGCAAGACCATCCTGGTCACCATGGTGAAGCCCCATCTCAGGCAAAAATAAAAATTAGCTGGGCGTGGTGGTGCATGCCCGTAATCACAGCTACTGGAGGCTGAGGCAGGAAAATTGCTCGAACCTGGGAGGTGAGGTTGCAGTGAGCTGAGATTATGCTGCCACATTCCAGCCTGGCGACAGGCGAGACTCCATCTCAAACATCACCACCACCAAAACCAACACCAACAACAAAGGCACAATAAGTAACACTCCCTTCAATTCATTTTCAGCTCAGATAAGTTTTTCTTCAGAGGGTTCTGTTTGTTGTGGTCTAATGGTAATAATGTATTCTTAAAGGTCTAAAGAAAATGTTTCTTTCCACAGAATACTCTGTGACAAACACAGAGGTTGTTTCTTTGCCTTTTGGCTAGCCTAACCGATTTTACATTTATCAAAGTAATTCCTATACCATTATTATTAAGTTTGGTTTGCTAGGAAAAACTGAGATTAGAAACAAATTTCTTTAAATTAAGGTTGTATGTCTTTGTATCTTGCCGTACATGCTTTTAAAGTCCTTGTGATACTGAGTTATAGGGCTTTGACTCCTGGTCTAAAAACACTGAGTCCTGCTGAGTCTTAAACACTGAAGCCTTATCTTCAAGCCTGGTAAAGATGCCAACCAAAATAAACTGCATTCCTGAGAAACAGGTCCAGAAATTAAAGCTATTCAACTCCTCAAGGTCCAAGGACTATTGCAAAAGAGGTGAGTATGAGAGATTTTAAGGATGATTTTGAAAGATAAGAGATATTCAGTTCCTGTATAAATTAACCATTAATGTCAAAGACACACTGATATAAGACCAGCATATGTGTCCCTGTGTCAGATTAACAAGGGTTTTTGAAGCATTAACCAATTCATAAGAAAGACTATAAAGAGTATGGAAGTTATATCTTAATATCATCATGAAAATTTATAGATTTCTATAAAATTTTATAGAAAATTTTAAAAATTTTGGATAACAAATTTAATTGGTTTCATGCTGTTTTATTAGGGCTTATTGTTTGGAAGTTAAGTATCCTCAATAATGAAGGTTTTCACGTTTTTTTAAAATTCTTGAGTTATCACTCTGTTTAAATTAACGATTTATTTACAATGACCTCTGATCCTATTTTGTAATATCAAAGATTGCTTTAAATGTTAATATTTGACAAATTCCCAATACCAAATGATAAATTCTGTCTTTTCTAATTTAATTAGTCCTTTAAGATATTAATAGGTCCCCTAATGTCCAAAAATCACATATTTGGCTCATTTGGCATAAAATTATATAGTAAGCATTGTCAAATATAAAAAGGTGATTAAATTTCTTGGGGCTGCATTTGTATAAATCTGTTATGGCTGTGTGTTCCAAAATTATAGAAACTCCTATAATTCTCTTATGTCTTAATGTACATGATTAGTAATAATTATAATAGTTATGTTAAATTATTTTGTGCCACAGAGGTAATAAATTTCCTAGTCAATTGTGTGTTTCCTATGACTGCTCTAAAACTTTTAGTCATCCACAGACAATTGTTGTCTTTATTTGGTCCTCTTTAGAAGGTGGTTTCCCAATCAGCTATAAACTCTTAACAGGTGCTCTTGAATGCAAGTTTCTGATAACTATGAGACTGTGACATGAGAATACAGAAAAAACTGTCAGGACTCACGGAGGCTGAAATATCAAGCAGAATATTTGTGAATATCAAGCAGAACAGGAATTACCTGCATGGACTAAACTAACAGAATTTGAAGTAATCTTTTAAACTTTTAAAAATATTGCTAATCCTTTGTTTTCAGAGTCAAGAAAACTTTAAAGTTACTTAAAACTTTTAACAATTGAGTACTCTTATGAAGAAAATTTGCAGTATATTTCTATCTGATTTCTCCAAATTTGAAAACTACTTGAAAGTATTCTTAGCAATTATAGCAATACAATTATTTGCATAAGTGAAATAAAAATGTTTTCATTTGTAATAGGACACAATGGTAGAAGCTGGTTATTTTACCAGCGCTTTGACTGAAATGGTGTACTTTCCTTTAAGGAGTCAAACTTGACTTATGGAGTCAATAAAATTCCCTTGGGAATCTGGCCTCATACCTTTGTCTGCGGTCCCTATATGGGTTACTGTCCTGTGGTAAGTAAAGAATGTCACTTTCTAATAGGCCTAGGAACCCCAAATCAAGGTGAGAATTCAAGCCAACTCATAGGTATTGATAGTAGAAATCGATGGCTGGGTTCAGCTTTAAAAAGTGTTAGCTGAGACTACTTCTGAAACAAAAGTTCTATCAAAGCCAATTAAAAAGCCCTGGCGGCGTGGTGGCTCAAGCATGAATCCCAGCACTTTGGGAGGCTGAGATGGGTGGATCACGAGGTCAGGAGATCGAGACCATCCTGGCTAACATGGTGAAACCCTGTCTCTACTAAAAATACAAAAAACTAGCCGGGTGAGGTGGTGGGCGCCTGTAGTCCCAGCTACTGGGAGGCTGAGGCAGGAGAATGGCGTAAACCCAGCAGGCGGAGCTTGCAGTGAGCTGAGATCGGCTACACGCACTCAGCCTGGGCGACAGAGTGAGACTCCGTCTCAAAAAAAAAAAGCCTATTGGAAAAACAACTATTCTTGCTGTACTTTATACAAATAATACGGCTGAGTTTAATAAAGCATCCTAACAGGAAAAGAAAAATTATGTTTCAAAAACAATAGTAAACCTGTGACTAGCGTCTAGTATTGCCAAATATTTTAACTAATAGGAATAAACCATCCTGAACATGAAAGATCAGGCAAAACCTGGCAGCAGAGACTCATTTTCTTCTCAAATGCTTTCTCAAGAGAGATTTCTTTTTTAATGGGGAAAATGTGAAGGAAAATGTCTTGGTACCTGCAATCACTATGCTAAAAGGGAAAGGTCAAGCTGGGTACTGCTTAGGGGCAAACCTGCCTTCATTCTATTTAAGTCACCCCTCTATTTACTGAGTCAAATGTATATCTGATTGCCTCCTTTGGGAGGTTAATCATAAACTCAAAAAGAATACAACCATTTGTCTCTTACCTACCTGTGGCAGGAAGATGCCTCCCTACTTTGAGTTGTCCCACCTTTCTGGACTGAACCAATGTTCATCTTACATGTGTTGATGTCTTATGTCTCCCCAAAATGTATAAATCAAACTTTGCTCTGACCTTGGGGACATGTCTTCAGGACTTCCTGAGGCTGTGTCATGGCATATCCTCAACCTTGGCAAAACCCTTTCCTAAACTATCTGAGACTTGTCTCAGATTTTCATAATTTATTAACTAATGAAGAGTTATATTTCATGGGGTCAGAGTTTCAGTTTGAGATGATAAAAGGTTCTGAGATTGTGGTTTTGGCTGCACAATAACATGAATGCCAGTGCCTGAATTTAACAAAAATTGTTAAATCATTACTTTCCTGTTTACCATATAACAAAAATCCAAAAATAAGCTATTTTCACAGCAGAATCAGTTCCTGTGATATCAATGTGATGAAAATATAAAACGAGGTCAAAATTTTAAACATGTTCTGGAGGTCAATGACACTAGCAAATTATAAATTTGAAACTTCCAACAACATATTTTCACCTATAAAACTTTAAGTTTCAAGGAACAGCTTTATAAAAACATAACTTTTCTATATTCTTTCATCTGATATAGTAAACCGCAGTTCTATTTTATAATTTATTTATAATTTCATTTATTTTCTTTTTTGAGATGAAGTCTTACTCTGTCAACCAGACTGGAATGAAGTGGCACAATCTCAATTCACTGGAGCTCTATCTCTGGTTTCAAGTGATTCTCCTGCATCAGCCTCAAGAGCAGCTTGGAAATACAGGCACCTGCCACCACTACATGGGGCTAATTTTTGTAGTTTTGTAGAGATGGGATTTCACCGTGTTGGCCAGGCTGGTCTTCAACTCCTGACTGCAAGTGATCCGCCTGCCTCAGCTTCCCAAACTGGTAGTTTACAGGCGTGAGCCATTAAGCCTAGCCAAATTCTTGTAATTTAAAGGGGCCATTAAGAACAAACAATTCAAACAAATATTTGAGAAATACAATTGTGGTTGCATTGCAACTATTTTCTTAGTATTTTTTGAAAAACTCAAAACTCTTATTTCTAACAATTCTATTTTTCCTCATTTACTATTGTATGTTTTACTAACCACTGTCCTGTTTAAGATTTTGTTTTTCAATTTTCCATGTATTTTTGACACATTTCTGTAAATTTCTTCTTCCATAGTTCTTTTAGAGACTATAATTAATAGAGAAGACTAAATGCTCCCAAAGGAAAATTATCCAGATAAAGTAAAATCGAACATCTTTTCACTGCTGAGTGAATATCTGAGCTGACCAGATAATTTTCTTCATATTAAGTATCATTCTGCAAACCGTAAAGTAGGCTTAGTTTATCATCAAAATATTCCAAAAATAAGGTAGATGTAAAATAGGAATTTTATTTCTCTATTAGCAATGTGTGTTTTATACACTGTAATTTTGCTTACATTTTAAAGTTTATCAGGCATGGTGGCTCACACCTGTAATTCCAGCACTTTGGGAGGCTGAGGGTGGGTGGATCACCTGAGGTCAGGAGTTCAAGACTAGCCTGGCCAACATGGTGAAACCCTGTCTCTACACAAATACAAAATTAGTCGGGCAATGATGGTGGGTGCCTGTAATTCCAGCTACTTGGGAGGCTGAGGTGGGAGAATCACTTGAACCCAGGAGGTGTAGGCTGCAATGAGCTGAGATTGCTCCATTTCATTACAGCCTGGGTGAGAGACAGCAAGACTCTGTCTCAAAAACAACAAAATAATAAAATAAAATAAAATTTAATAATTATGAGCTATAGCACTTTAAAACAAACTGTTAACAGTATGCACTAGACAATAATTATAAAATATAATAAAAAATAGTAAAAATTTAAAAAGGAAGAAGAAAAACTTACTCTCAATGATTCCTGGAAGGAGGAAGCCTGATATTGTGCATATTTAGCAATTGTAGTATGAGATCTATTACTTTCACAATGCCAGATTTTCTTTGTTCCAGTGGGATCCCAGTTTTCATCTGCTGGTTGCAGCTTAACTGTGTCCTCACTTCTACCATATGTTCATTGTTAGCTTCTACAAAGTTTTGGTAGAAAAAGTCAAATCTTTACAAATAATAAGTTTCATTAATCAGTAAAGCTGTATTCAGTTCAATTAAAATGTCAAAGTACTTTAAAAACTTATTTAATAGAGTTCCATCAGTTTCCCTTAAGGGCTCCAAGTCATTTGGTATCAGAGTTACACAGCACATGTTTGAAGCTCTGGCTATAACCATCATGTCAGGGTGTAGGGTTGCAGCATTTATAAACATAATCAATTTTACTTATATTTAATACTCAGAACTTCTTCAACTGTGTAACCTAAATATTGTATGTTGGATAATGATACCAAATTTAAATCTAAACTAAAATCCACCACAATATTATGTTTTAAAAATGATAATAAACTTATTGCTAGAGTCTAGTATTGCTGAATATTTTTCGTAATAGGAATAAACCATCCTAGCCAAGAAAGATCAGACAAAACCCCACACTGGAACTATTTTTCTTCTCAAGTGCTTTCTCAAAAGATTTTTCTTTTTTTAGCGGAAATGTAAAGGAAAATATTTTGGGTACCTGAAATCACTATGCTAAAGGTAAAGGTCAAGCTGGGTACTGCTTAGGGCAAACCTGCCTCCATTCTATCAAAGTCACCCTCTATTTACTGAGCTAAATGTGTATCTGTTATTATCTGTATATGATATCTGCATAATCACCATCAGTGCTAAAGATGCTTGTTCATGCATGTGAGACAAAAGTGAGTGAGAAAGAAAATAAACACATTAAAATAAAGACTCAGAATGATGGGAAAAATCAGTGTTCTGTCAATGTTATAAAATTTAAAAGATAGTAAAACAAATATTCAATCTTGGTTTCAAGCTTACCTAATTTAAGAGCTCCAGCAAGGCCGTATTACTGTAACAGGGTTTTGGTTTGTACAAAATTGATGTAATGGAGGAAAAGCATCGTTTATTTTCCAACTGTAAAAGCAAAATATTTTGTTAGTCTCAGACAAATGACAAAATATACCTCAGATTTGTGTTTTAATAAAATGACTAAATACAATACTTGAAATTTGTGAGTTTTCCCATCAATCTGGCTATTTAAAATTTGCAGTGCATCTAACCTTTGATACAGTGTTACTACATATTGCAGTACTGTATCATTTGTCTTGTCAGGTAAGTGTGGAGGTAATAGCTAAAAAACCCTCTCTTTAAAAATTACATTTGAAATTTGATTTGTTTTAAAACTATTACCTATCTCTTATATCACAGTGATTCATAAAATTCTTTTAAATTATTTGAGCTGTTCAAAAGTATTTACCAAGCATATTTTCGAGTTATCTTCTATTGCTTCTTAAATGAGACAACAGGTAGAAGTGACATTTAAAGTTTAAAATCAAACTGTTTAAAAACTATTATCAAAACTTTTAGAATTAAGAACCACAACAGGCAAACCTTAAATTTGTATTGCTGCCTCAAAGTTTCAAAGGAAAAGCTTATTTTAGTCTCTCTTTCATGACTCTTCTAATACCAATGTCAATAAATTTCAACTAGGTAAAAATCAATACTGAACATCTGTCAAAAAAAGCCAAAATCTCAAAATCCTCTCTTAGATTTGATTCAAGATCACTCTAATTACTGTCTCTTCATATTTTAGCTTCAGATTCTTTAACTTGTGAAGGAATGAAAAAGTTGGTGACACAAATTCTTCAGGAGGAAAAATAAATGAAAGATTATTTTGATGTAAGCCACATCAGCTTTCTTCTTCAAACACTTATGTTGCTAAACAGTAAAAGAGCCACATAAATTCCAATGGAAATTTTATATCTACATGTATTGATGTCAAACTTTTAAACAACATGTACTCATAATCACTTTATAACCTCAACCAGTTTTTATGAAGATAGAAAAAAAATCCTTCAATAAGGAAATGTAACATTCAATAGGTATCGTAACTAACAGTGCCAGAATTCAGATTTAGAACCGTGTTTACTAAAGCTGACCCTGGAGAAACAATTATCTTTTGCTGCTCTCATATAATTCCAGTCAATACTTGAGTGACCTTAATTTTCTAGACAAAATCTGTTTGCATACTCAGTGGTCAAGAACTTTTCTGTCAAGCGCCAGATAATAAATATTTTGGCTTTTGCGGACAACGTAGTCTCTTTGCAAACTCTGTCAATGTGTTGAAAATGCAATCATAAAGATAGCAACTAAATAAATAAGCATGGTTATGTTCCCAGAGAACTTTATTTTCAAAAACAGGTTGGTAGCAGCGTTTAGGTAAGAGCACTCATTTGTTGCGTGCCCTGAAATATAAACATGTTTTCTGAAATATTAAACCTGTGAGAGTAAAGTCTAACTAAAGGGAATCAAGCTTGTTTAACAAATACATCTATTTTCTAAAGAACACATTAGTTCAGACTCTTGATTTGTTATAAGTTACTCAATGGGACTCATAAATACTAGGTGTGGGTGGATTCAACTTGTCCTTTGGCAAGGGTGGGTATGGTGAAGTTGGTGTGGTCTTGGAGGTGGACATTTATCTAACAAATGCAGCTATTAGACAAAGCCATTTTACCTAGATTCCTTTTAAAAAAAGCAGAAGAAATATATCAGTTATATATTTATTTTTAAAAATACAAAAAAAAATCTGAAATAAAAGGCATAAGGCATTCACAAAAATACAGTGTAAGATATTCAGATCTATTAAATAAGAAATTGAGAACTATTAAATTTCAGCGGAGTCTTATAAAAGCTAAACAAAATATACTACACACAGGTATATAAAATGTTGATAAAATTCCTCTTATTCATTTTCAATTTGCTTTCTCATATGAAACATTAATATAAACTCAAATGTTTTCTCCAACATGTGCCATGGTTAAATGTTCTCCATAAACTGGTAAAATACTTGATCCAAAAAGTGATTTACACATCCTTAATATCATAGTATATCTCCTTTCTCATATCACATGGTAATGACTATTTCTAGAAATATTGAAAACTTTCAAATTCAAGAGGCTCATTAGTTTCATCCTCAAGACTTACTTTCTGTGGAATTTAACTAATACTCAATAAGACTCCATTTGCAAACTTTCACATCTTATAATTTTAAGTGATGTATGTGAATTTAACTGTGTTGTCATTGTGCATAGTGTTATAACAGTATTTGGATTTTTCTTTAACAATATTTATTAAATTGATATAAATTCTTAAAATATGGAAAATTGTTTCCATAATCCAATTCTTCTTTGGTAATGTGCAAATACATGATTTCCTAAACCCTTAATATTTTAACAAATTCAACAAACTGCTAAGCCTTTCAAATTATTCAAGCTGTGCTAATTATTAAAATTATGAAATAATCAATGTATTAAAAACTCAAGGAAGGAGGTCTCAAAATGTTAATATTTCAGACAAAAATATGAAAATTCTGTTTTGGAAAGTAAAAAATACATCAGTAACTGCATTTGTTTCAGAGAAATTATGTTTTGTTTTCAATATAATAGAATAACAAGCTGGGCAAAAGCTTGTTTTCTTTATTTCTACACAGAAAAAACTTTAAAGTCATACTCTGTGGTTGGACTAATAAAAATGAAGCCTTGAAATGCAACATACCACTTTTAAGATGTCATAGTAAGCTAGCTAGAATAATCTTTTTTTGTGCAGAATCTGGCCTTGTCCCCCAGGCTGGAGTGGCAGTGGTGCAATCTCAGCTCACTGCAAGCTGCGCCTCCTGGGGTTCGCCCATTCTTCTGCCTCAGCTTCCGAGCAGCTGGGACTGCAATTCCCTACCACGCCCGGCTAATTTTTGTATTTTTAGTAAGACAGAGGTTTCACTGTTGGTAGCCAGGATGGTCTTCATCTCCTGACCTTGTGATCTGCCTGCCTCGGCCTCCCAAGGTGCTGGGATTACAGGAGTGAGCACTGCACTAGGCTGTATAACCTTTTAAACAATTAAAAAGTCTTCATTTTTAAGTTATGAATTTGGTTAGAAATTTGACTTATCTATTTTTAAATCAAAAAATGTGCAAATATCTATTAAACATTTACATTTAACTACCTATTACATTCTAAAGTAGTATCTAGATTTCAGTTTCTCTCCACAAAGCATAGCGCCCATAGGTTTAGTTACAGATGATACATGTTAAGCTTTAAACTTAAATACAGAATTGAACCTAATTTATAAACTCCTTATAACTTCTGTTTTAAATAAATAGAATATACTTGGTGAAGAGACAATTCAATTCTCCAATACCAGTATTAGTGTACTAAATTTGGTGAAGTATTTAATTGTAATAGAAATTTCTTTATGTTAATTTATTGTAGTATCAAAAATTAGTTAAACAATCACCTCTATAAAAAGAGACTAGGCAGGGTGCGTGGCTCGCGTAATGCCTGTAATCGCCTTTGGGAGGCAGAGGTGGAGGCGGATGACCTGAGGTTGGCAGTTTGGGACCAGCCTGACACTTGCGTAGAAACCCTGTCTCTAGAAAAATACAAAATTAGCTCTACTGCGTGGTGACGGGGGCCTGTAATCCCAGCTACATGGGAGGCTGAGGCGGTAAAATAGCTTGAACCTGGGAGGCAGGGTTGTAGTGAGCTGAGATAGTGCCACTCACGCCAGCCTAGGTGACAAGAGTGAAACTCCATCTGAAAAACAAAACAAAACAAGCAACAACAACAACCGTAATTAGACTAAGAACTTGGGATTGTAAAATTCTGTCTTGTAATTTCTACAGTCTATAAAAAGAAAAAGTGGATACATGGGAAGCTAAAGCATTGGAAATGTAGATACTGCATCTGAAGAAAAGAATAAGATGAGGCACGAGCAAAGGCCATGATTCAATCACATGACTGCTGATCAAAATTTAAATTGTGAAAGAACTTCAATGCTTTCCTGATTAAAATAACGGACCAGGAATATACTATGAAGAAGACTATCAGAATAAATGATACAATAAATCATATCTAACAATTCATGATATATTTCTATCAATTATTAGAGTTAAATCACAAGCTTTGGAAGCTTCTTAAAGGAAATAATAGAGATGTTTTAAAAAGTAAATATATCTTTGTAACCACAGGTATACAATCTGACCCTAAGCGCAAGAGATAGGTCTTTTTACCCAGCTACATTTATGGAATAATCCTACAGACAACTGAAATAGACTATCTTCTGAATGTATGTATGAAGAATCCAAAATTCTTCAAAAGAAATTATGAAACTTTAAGTTCATAACAGGAATGAAACAAGAGTTGAAGAAAAAGCAGGTGTTGGAAAAGACTGAAGAGTTTATCTTACTCTGAAACCTTCTTGCTAACCCTTAGTTACTTTTTGAGGCACTCATCATTATATAATATTAAAATGGCTTTTTTAGAAATAATGTAATTAAGTTTACTTTCAAGTTCACCATAAATTAAGGATAAATAGAGATTCTCTCAAACTTTCATAATAATTTATCTTTTCTTATAAGCCTCCACTTAATCAGGAAAATTAACTCTCTTACTCCCATATTTACTTAATTTGGAT
>DAKLCV010002436.1:0-28291 GCA_030247045.1 Colobus guereza | reverse complement strand
AAAAAATCAGAGAAACTAGTCACTGGGATAGAGTATCCTCATGTCCAGAAAACTTGACAGGAAAAAAAAAAGACATTTATAACAATACTTTAAAACTTTAGAAGTTATAATAAATACTGACATTTGTAAATCTATAAATAAAACCCTTATAGAAAACATAATATGAATAAAAACTGAATATCAGTGATAGATCATTCTAAGAATTTTTAAAGAAACAGTGATGATAGGCAAAGCTCTGTGAGAAAGGAAAAAAATATTTTATTATACATTGCCTAGAATAATTTGTCTTGGAGAACAGGTTTAGTTTTTTTTTTATTTCAAAAAGTCACTGCAGTTTAACAGAGTTTTATGAAGCTACAGTTCTCCCCAAACATAATGAAACCACTTCTCAAATTTAAAATCTTACTGTAATCAAAGTTGGAAAGGACAAACATGTGAAAAAATCCTTAAAATTTAAACCATTATCTGAAAAGTTCATTCCAAACTGAATTTAAAATTAACCACAATCCACTGAGAATTCATCCAACTCCAGTATATGAAGATTTAAAGTTCTCAGCCAGTATTTTCCCACATTATCCCAGAAAACATCAAATTACTTTCTATTTCATTTATAACTATTTTAAACATTAAGGCAGATCAAGCAGTCACTGTTGTTAAATCTTATCATTGATACTATAACATGGTTTTCATAAAGCGATTTTCACTTGCATAAATAATCAAAGTTTAACCTATGTCTCTTTACCAGTCAAATGAAGTGGATTACTAACATATAACTATGGCTTATACACACATATATATTACATTTTAGTTTGCTGGCTATTTGTCCCGGAAAATATACGCAAAATAGATTACAGGTAAAGAACTTAGTGTCTGTACTGAATTAAAGTACAAAGTAAAATGTTTTACAAGCAATGTTCATCTTGAGAAAAATTAGTATTTCTCAAATGCAAAAATAAACTGAAATTCTAACTACTGGTTTCAGCATCTAAAAGATGGCGCGTAGGATTGTTGTACCGTCTATTTCATGCGACCAACTGACAACATACAACAAATACTTTTAAAAAGATTTTGGTCGGAGGATAAAAAAGATACACAGAGGAATATTCCGGGGCCGTTATGCAACATTATTAGGAGTAACCAAATGTGCTGCAATTAATACACATGTAGGTTAAAGAATGCCGCCATCTATGTTGGGGATAACGCAAGAATTCTACTTTAGATAATGATAATTTTATTAAGCAACATGAAGCTACAGCTGCGCTCTTTTAAAGTCTACTCATTGTTAAGGTTTCCAAGTTAATACCTCCCTCCCAAGATTCCCCTTATTGCTCCTCCCACTTTTACCCGCCATCTTGGCTGATACGAGCAGCCATTAACTAAACGACAGTGCCAACTTTACAGACAAACAACGAATTCTTCCTGCTGTGAGCCTGCCACCTCTAGAAACAACAAGGCTCCTTGAGTGGAAAAAAAGCACTAATATTTATGAAATCACATTTGCAGCACTGTAGATCCTAAAAGTAAACACACTGCACTTCGGGCTAAACATACACGCATCAGTTTATAGGTTAACTACTGCAAACTCTTCACCGCTGTAACTCACTTGCTACTTACACTTAGACACCCGGGATATTTAAAAATGTTTAAAATTAGACGCAAGAGCCAAATGCCAAAAGGCGACAGTCAGACGCAGGAATTTATTAATTTTGAAAACTACACATTCACAATTCCAGACGCTGGAAATTCAGGAACAAAAAGGCCCTTAAAGTCACAGGCATGTTTGTGTGGACCCGGTTTAGCCCGGTCCCAAAGCGCTCCGTTTTTTCCTCAGGGTAGAAGGGGAGGCTAGAGCAAGCGGCGAAGTATTCCAGAGTACCCGGAGTGCAAAGGCAATACTTTCCCGACCCCTTGGCCATGGAGCAGCAAAGTAATCCTGGCTGGGCGATAAGGGACGCTGGGCCTTAGTAGAGCAAATGGGGACCAAAGACCCGTCCGCGCCGGGTTGCTTTACCTGCTTCCAGTAGGGTTCTCATCCGGCGCTATTCATGAAGTCTCACGAATCCGAAGAGGCGGCTATAGAGAGACAGATACAGAGGTTGTTAGTGGTCTGAGAAAGCCAGTGACCCGTCCCTTCCGAGTCCGAGAACGACAGCGACAGCTTGGTGAGTGCTGCTGAGGATGACCCTGTCACCAACATCAGCAAGCTGCGTCCAGGCCTTCCCAGGAGAGTACCGCCAGCCAACCAGGCGGGTGACGGAGGTACGTACTGTCCATGCCACCAAGCGCCTCCCTCCTCAACTGTCAGGCTAAGGACCTCTTCGCCGTCGCGGCTCGCTTTTCCTGCCGCCATTTTGCCCTCATCACCCAAGGCAACCGCAGCGGCACTGAGCGACACCCGCAGGAATTCATGGAAATGCAACAAATTTCCAAGTCCACGTCGATACCCAACCTTACTCGAGTAATTGAAAAGACGCCTCAATCGCTGCTTTGAGACCATGACGCCAATTTTATCGCTTCAGCGGCTGCAAGGAAAAACCTAAGGCAAAGCCGAGCAGCCAAAGCACGGGCAGCGGAACGCGCTACCTGGATCACATCTCGAAACTACAAGGAAGGCAGAAGCCAGTGCTGGAGAGCACAGCAGAATTTCTTAAAATCACAAACTTGCCAGCACCAGCACAAAGTTGTAATTGAGTCATGGGCGAACCCCACGCAGCCGCCACGACCTCCTCGCTTCAACCAGTCAGTTGTAGCCAATCGGGGACCTATTCATATCACGATCTTTGTTGACTTACGTCAGCATGGCTCCGCTGTACTCTGGCTGCTGGGACTCGCCCTTCCAGTTGGGCAAGGACCTGGGAACGTGACAGAGGCTGACTCTGATTCTGACCGCTGGTTGGTTGATGGCCATGTCTATCGAGAAAAAGGTAGTCTCTGGATGGAATAACCTGTAAATTGTGCTAGTTAAATGCATTAGGTTTAGAGAATGGAGGCCTGTGCGGGTCTTTGCAGTTGCGATACACTTGAAGGGGAAGAGAGCCATGGAAGAGAGCGATGGAAGGCGGGGTCGAGCATCTCCGACCGCGCGCAAGTGAGAAAGAGAACACCATGGGCTTTAGGAGAGTCCGGAATGAGGCTTCCACTGTCACGAGCCTTATGAATGAGAGACTTTGCAGGGCATGGTGGAAGCTGTGCAGGCCCTAAACCTTCACCCTCAGGCGACTCAAGACTTTTGGCACTAAGGTCTTGTCACCCCTATAGGCTGGTTCTGCCCATTTCCTCCACTGACGAAGTCTACAGAGGAAAGCCGGGGCGCGGTGGCTCAAGCCTGTAATCCCAGCACTTTGGGAGGCCCAGACGGGTGATCACGAGGTCAGAAGATCGAGACCATCCTGAGCTACACGGTGAAACCCCGTCTCTACTAAAAATACAAAAACTAGCTGGCGAGATGGCGGGCGCCTGTAGTCCCAGCTACCGGGAGGCTGAGGCAGGAGAATGGCCAGAACCCGGGAGGCGGAGCTGCAGTGAGCCGAGATCGCGCCACTGCACTCAGCCTCATGACAGAGCTAGACCCGTCTCCAAAAAAAAAAAAAAGAGAAAGTATACCCTTATTACCTCAGTCGGTAAACCAGGTCCTAGGGAATCAACGTCGCACCTGTATTTATTAATTCATGATATTATCTACAACAAATGGTGAACGCCCCCAAAACCAGTTACCCACAAATCCAAAATGTTTATTTCTATTGTAATCCATGAGGTCCAGTAAGACTAGGAGCTGCTGTGTACAGGAATTAGAAAACAATAATTAAGACCTTCACACTTTTAAGATGCAGCAACCCATAGAAAAGAAAACAAAACAAAACATTTTTGACTCTCAATTGTAACCAAAATTAGAAATAATAAGTTAAACATTTATTTCTGAACCCCAAATATACAGGTCTTACTAGTTAAAAGTTTATTTTGCAAGACTGACTTCCATAATATATTTGCCTAAGGTGGTCGGGGTACAGCTTGCTTTTGTAATTTTTAGGGAGACATCATTGGTTCAGTCAGGTAAGAGTGACAACCCAAGTGGGGGCTTCCAGGTTAGAAGTAGGTAAGAGACAGTTCTGCGGTGGCTCACGCCTGTAATCCCAGCACTTTGGGAGGGGAGGTGGGCTGATGACCTAAGGTCGGGAGTTTCAGACCATCCTGACCAACATGGAAAATCCCGCCTCTACTAAAAATACAAATTAACGGTCGTGGTGCATGCCTGTAATCTCAGCTACTCGGGAGGCTGAGGCAGGAGAGTCGCTGAACCCAAGAGACGGAGATTGCGGTGAGCCGAGATGGCACCATTGCATTCCAGCCTGGGCAACAAGAGCAAAACCCCCAAAAAAAAAAGAGATGAGAGAAAAGATTGCATGCTTTTTGAGTCCATGATCAGCCTTCTACTGAATACAGCATTTAGTCTGGCTAGTGACTTTGTATTTTCACATAAATAATAAGGCAGAGAAAGCAATCAGATATGCAGTTGTCTCTTGCGCGATCAGAAGGATAACTTTGAGTTGTGTCTGTCCTTGTCCCTCAAGGAATTTCTTTGTGGGTACGCCAGAGGAACGATAGCTTCTTATCTTTGTATCTATCTTATTTAGGAATAAAATGGAGACAAGTTTAGTGACATAGCTCCCAGATTGACTTTTCCTTACTTAGTGATTTTGGGGTCCCAAGATTAATTTTTCTTTTTATATTATATGCTATATTGCAGAATTGTGTATATATTTTTCTATGTAAAGAATCTATAAAAGTCTCATATATGTTAAACACCCTCTGTCGATTACTGTTTTCAAAAGACAAACTGCATAATATTCCATATAACAAATATTTTACTGCTTATCCCTCCAGTTATTAGGTATTAGGAAAATGTTAATCATTAATGGATATTAGGAGAAATGTTCCTTTATAAGTGAAGAAATTGAATCTTTTTTTAAGTAATAAATTTGCCTCCTCCAAAAATAGATATTATGTATTTACACTTTGATGTTTAAATGAGAGGACAATATAGAACTTCCTGACAATAAACTATAACACCAGTGAGAGTTTTGGTAATCCCAACTGATTTTGTCCAGTAACACATGTTTTCATTGTTATTTTGAAACTAACAATTAATTCTGATTCTATAGGTTAGAGTCTATCATGTTCTCTCCTCATTCCATTTCAGTTGAATCACTACACAGCTGAGAATATTTTCAGTAGATGTACTATTGAAAATATTATATTAATTGTCATAAGTATATTATTAAGTATATTTATTATTGTAGTGGTGGTCATCGCTCCAAGAACTTTTTGATAATATGCATACATTTGTAGAAGCACATTCAAATAATGTAGAATATGGCATCTTCCAGGAATAAGGCCTACCTGTCTCACTTGAGGCAGGTAATTATTATAAAGTGATAAAGCACATAGAGGTAGGACAGAAATTTCAGTAAAGAAAGAATTTGAATTCTGGCTCTGTACAGGCTGTATCCTTGGAAAAGTTAGCTAATCTCTAACCCAACATTATATTTCGAATGTAAATAGCTACCCATCCTCATACCTTCATATACATTTGGCAGATTATAAATCAGACAGGGTATAACTTAAGGCCTACATTTTGTAATTTTTGATCTTACCTAGTTTATGAAATGTAACTACAAAATATACAAAAATGTATATACTGATAAAAGACTTATTATTTATGCCCTTTCTAGTTTATAATTTGTCACATGTATGTGAAATGGGTGTAAAGCATCCAGATTTAGGTTACTCCCTCAAGACTTTATATTATTTTTTCAAAAAAAATATAGTATAACAACACATGGAAGGTAGAGTGGTATAGCAAAAGAAGAAATACCAAAAATAAGCATTAATTTTTGGAAAATTAGAGGATATAACTATTTAACCTGATGTATGGGAAAGCATGTAGCTTATTTTTAAAGTTTATTTATTTATTATACTTTAACTTCTGGGATACATGCGCAAGAACGTGCAGGTTTTTTACCCAGGTGTACATGTGCCATAGTAGTTTGCTGCACCAATTACCCTGTCATCTAGTTTTTAAGCCCCTCATAAATTTGGTATTTGTTCTAGTGTTCTCCTTTCCCTTGAGCGCCACCCCTGATAGGCCCGGGTGTGTGATGTTCCCCTCCCTGTGTCTATGTGTTCTCATTGTTCAGTTCCCAATTGTGAATAAGAATATGAGGTGTTTGGCTTTCTGTTCCTGTGTTAGTTTGCTGAGAATCATGGCTTCCAGCTACGTTTATTTCCCTGCAAAGGACCTGAACTCATTCTTTTTTCATGGCTGCATAATATTCCATGGTGTATATATGCCAGATTTTCTTTATCCAGTCTATCATTGATGGGCATTTGGGTTGGTTCCAAGTCTTTGCTATTGTAAATGGTGCTGCAGTACACATACATGTATATGTGTCTTTATAGTAGAATAATTTATAATCCTTTGGGTATATACCTAGTAATGGGATTGCTGGGTCAGATGGTATTTTTAGTTCTAGATCCCTGAGGAATTGCTACATTGTCTTCCACAATGGTTGAAATAATTTACACTTCCACCAACAGCATAAAAGCATTCTTGTTTCTCCACTTACTTGCAAGCATCTGTTGTTTCCTGACTTTTAATGATCACCATTATAACTAGCATGAGATAGTATCTCATTGTGGTTTTGATTTACTTCTAATGAACAGTGAAGTTGAGATTTTTTCATATGTTTATTGCCCACAAAAATGTCTTTTTTTTTTTTTTTTTTTTGAGACGGAGTCTCCTCTGTCGCCTGGCTGAGTGCAGTGGCCGGATCTCAGCTCACTGCAAGCCCGCCTCCCAGGTTTATGGCATTCTCCCGCCTCAGCCTCCCAAGTAGCTGGGACTACAGGTGCCAGCCACCTCGCCCGGCTAGCTTTTTGTATTTTTTTAGTAGAGACGGGGTTTCACCATGTTAGCCAGGATGGTCTCGATCTCCTGACCTCGTGATCCGCCCATCTCGGCCTCCCAAAGTGCTGGGATTACAGGCTTGAGCCACCGCGCCCAGCCACAAATGTCTTCTTTCGAGAAGTGTCTGTTCATATCTTTCACCCACTTTTTGATGGGGCTGTTTGTTTTTTTCTTATCAATTTGTTGAAGTTCCTCAAGATTCTGGATATTAGCCCTTTGTCAGATGGATAGATTACAATATTTTTCTCCCATTCTGTAGGTTGCCTGTCCAGTCTGATGATAGTTTTATGAGAATTACCTTGCATGTTTATTTTAATAAAGCCTAATATAGAATGCTTCCATATTATCTTGAGTATTGTAAATTGTGGATATGATTCCCTTACTAAACCTGCCTGATTAAGTCTTGTAGGAAGGAAAAGTCTCTAACATGTATTGAGCCCCTCATCATGCTCTTCAATCCTGTTCTTTCAATTACGCTATTAAGTATTGTATCCCAATTTTATACATCAGAAGATCAAGGCTCATGGAAGACATGCTATTTACCAAACTTTATAGCTGAGAAAAGATATAGCTGGGATTAAAATCAAGATAGTCTAATTTCATAGCTAATCTTCTTTCTACTACACCAATTGGTTATTAAGTTTTAACTGTCTTGAAAGACAGTGTATGAGATTAGAAAATTCAGATTTCAGGAAAGGAAGATAATGAATAGATCCAGGTAGGCTTTATTAAAATAAACATGCAAGATAATTCCCATAAAATTTCACTAAAATAATGTAAACATAATACAATTACATATCACTGAGGCAAGAAAATAAAGGAGAAAAGAACCACAAACAATATGGTTTTAAGCCCACTGATAAATCACATAGTGATAGTAATTGATATTATCAAAATAAATATATGTATCTACACAACGAAATGAAAAACTCTGGAAATAGTAGTCATGCAAATAAATATGTAATATTTTTCCTACAGCTGACTGTTTTAATCAAAATAATAAGGATGTATTGTGAGGATTTCAATTATTGTAAAAGGGAAATGTATGACAACAGCAGCATAATTCCAGGTTGGGAAATGGAAATTAATCACTGCAAGGTTCTTACACTAAATGTGAAGTGGTCTCATATCATCAAAAGTAGACTACAATAAGTTAATGATGCATAATATAAATACTAAAGCAATCACTGTGATGAAAGGTTATAGCTAATACACCAAAAAGGAGGTAAAATGGAACCATAAAATAATTAAGTCAAATGCTACTACTAAAAGTTTAAAAGCAGATGTTGGCAGGAATGCAGAAGAAAGGGAATGCTTATACCTTGTTGGTGGGAATGTAAATTAGTACAACCCCTATGGAAAACAATATGGGGATTTCTCCAAAAAGTAAAACTAGAACTATCCTTTGATCCAGCAATCCCACTACTGGATGTCTATCCAAAAAAAAAAAATCCTATAAATGACACCTTCATTTGAATGCCCATTGCAGCACCATTCACAATAGCAAAGTAATGAAATCGATCTAAATGCTCAACAATTGTTGGCTGCATAAAGCAAATGTGGTATACACCATGCAATACTATGTGGTCACAGCAAAGAGTGAAGTCATTTTCTTTGCAGAAACATAGATGGAACTGGAGGCCATAATCTTAGGTGAAACAGCTCAGAAACAGAAAATACTACATGTTCTCCTCAGTGCAGCAGGGCACACATGGAAATAATAGACAATGGGGACTCTAAAAGCAGGGGGTGTGTCAGGAGGATGAGGATTGAAAAAGTAACTGTTGGGTGCAATGTTAACTATTCGGGTGAAAGGGACACTAGAGACCCAAACCTCATCATTTAGCAATATATCCACTGTTTGACAAACCTGCGAATGTACCCTCTGAATCTAAAATAATGAGAACAGTGATAATAATAATTAAGCCAAAATGAAGCAGAAAATGAGAAAAAGGGAGCAAAGAATGGATAGAACAAGTACACACCAAATAATAAGATGGTAGCCTTATACCTCAACATAGCAGTGGTCACATTAAGTATAAATGACTACATGATTGTATGTCTTTGTCAAAGTTCTTTGATCTTTGCACTTCACTCAGATGGATAAATTTTATTTTATTAATATATGACCCAATTAACAAATGATACCCACAAGAAACCAAGTCACAATCTGAGGAAATATTTGCCATCTATATTGCCAACAGAAGGATCATTCCCCAAAATTGGTAAAAAAAAAAAAACAAAACAAAAAACAAAAAACTACAAAAAAAAAAAAAAAAAAAGAGGGGAAACAAACCAAGAGAAAAATATGAAAATACATGGGAAAATATTTCATAGGGGAGATACAAATTACCAGTAAATATATAAAAAGATGTCCATTCTCATTATTAGTAGAAGAAATACAAATGAAAACTGTGATGAGATGCCATTTTACACTCCTGTGACCAGCCAAACTCTAAGTATCTGATAAGTGTAAAAGAGGATGTAGAACACATTTACACTGTTGGTAGGAGTGTAAATCACTTCAACCATTGTGGAAGACAGTGTGGCAATTCCTCAAGAATGTAGAACCAGAAATACCATTTGACCCAGCAATCCCATTATTGGGTATATAGCCAAAGCATTATAAATCTTTCTACTATAAAGACACATGCACACGTATGTTTATTGCAGCACTATTCCTAATAGCAAAGCCTTGGAACCAATCCAAATGCCCATCAATTATAGAATGGATAAAGAAAATGCAGCACATATACACCATGAAATACAATGTAGCCATAAAAAGGATGGGTTCATGTCTTTTGCAGGACATCATGAAGATGAAAGCTTCATCATTCTCAGCAACCAACATAGGAACAGAAACCAAACACCGCATATTCTCAGTCATAAGTGGAGCTGAACAATGAAAGAACACATGGACACAGGAGGGAAACATTACAGGGTGGAGGGAATGGAGGAGAGCATTAAGAAAATATCTAATGCATGAGGGGCTTAAAACCTGATAATAGGTTGATAGGTGCAGCAAAACACTATGGCACATGTATACCTATGTAACAAACCTGCACATTTTGCAAATGTAACCTAAAACTTAAAGTAAAATTTAAAACAAACACAACTTATAAAAACACTCCCCCCCCAAAAAAAGTTTTAATTAAAAGCAAAATCAAAAAACAAACAGAGAAAGAGGATGTGGAATGATGGGTCATCACTTTCAGGAAAAATCATACATGAACCACCCTCCCTTTATATCCTACAGTGTAATAGAGAAAAGCAGACATTAATAAAACCATCTTACAAATACGGGTTACAGCCGTGATGAATTTTACTGGGAGATCCAAGGAAAATATGACTGATATTCCTTGAAAATATATCCCTGACACCACTGAAATACTTTTACATAGAATATACCAGACTAAATAAATACTATTTTTTGTTTTCTGTGAATGAAGGAAAGGGGTCAAGAGACTTTAAATAAGTTGTCCAAAAAGTGAAATGGAAATATTTCAGTTGTTCCTTTTCTGTTGCAAAGTCACCAGGTAAAATCATTTCCTTCAATACCACATGGTCTCACTTGTACGCGGAATCTAAAAATATCAAACTCATAGAAGTCAAGAGTAGAATAGTGGTTTCCAGGGCCTGGAGGGAAGGAAGGAAGATCAATGAGATGTTGGCCAAAGGACACAAAATTCAGTTCAACGTGAGGAATAAGTTCAAGAGGTTCGTTGTACAGCATATGGTGACTATAATTAATACAATGTACCATATACTTGAAATTGCTGAAAGTGGATTTTAAGCATTTTCGCCACAAACAGATGATAAGTATGTGAGGTAATGCACATGTGAATTGACTTCTTCTAGCCATTTCACAAAGGAATACATATTTCCAAACATCGTGGTCATACACTGCAAATTTCTACAATTTCATTTGTCAATAAATTTTTAATTTCTTTTACTGACCTGATTGATGCCAAATTACTTATGGCTCTTTGTAAATTTTAATTGCCTTAAAGAACAAAGATTTTCATGGCTGTGATAGTCAGAAAGATTATGTTCCATATATCAATAATTATATTTTACTTAACCAAATATAACTTATTGAATAATTAATCATACTGGGTGCAGAAAATGGAGTGAAAGTAGAATCAGGGAGTCCTTCTAGGGATTATGTATTTTGAGGATGAAGAGAATTTATACAGAAGGAGAAAGATGGGAATATTATAGTCCAGATTCTACATGAACAATTTACTGATCATTCTTAGTTTGAGCTAATTGTTTATGTCTGTACTATATAGGGTTATCAGCTGTGGATGTAGGAAATGACAACCAAAAGATATCCAGGGTCCATATATCATTCTGAGTCTGGGACTTATTCACACAATGAGAACCATTGAAGAACACAGGCAAGAGAGCAAAATGTGCAGTTCAAGATTCCAGAAAGGTGGCTCTGTAGACAAAAGATGTCAACAGAAGACAAATGAGATATGAAGTGTGTATTTAATACAAAGCTAGTATTTAAAAAGTGTGTTTAGAAGGCTATGGCATTAGTGCAAATAGAAGATGATGAAAGTGCCTACTAAAGTTGTGCCTAGTAGGATAAAAATGGAGGGATTATAGATTTAAGCTATAATATAATTATCTGGGGAATGAGTATGAGAGAACAGAAATTGTGGAAGATATTTATTTTTTATACAAAGTTAAAGAGAAAGTTAAAAAGGTAGGCTTGTAAAACATAAATATGAAACAGTGGATGTTCAATGTTATGACCTCTGGTGACAGTAATAAAAGAATTGATAAATGTACTGCTTTTGTATAACTGAACTTTTTTTCTTTTTATTATACTTTAAGTTCTAGGTACATGACACAATGTGCAGGTGTGTTACATATGTATTATCGCATTCATGTTGGTGCACTGCACCTGTTAACTCATATTTACATTAGGTATATCTCCTAATACTATCCTTCCCCCATCCTGCCACCCCAAGACAGGTCCTATTGTGTGACATTCCCCACCCTGTGTCCAAGTGATCTCATTGTTCAATTCCCATCTATGAGTGAGAACATGCAGTGTTTGGTTTTCTGTCCTTGTGATAGTTTGCTTAGAATGATGGTTTCCAGCTTCATCTATGTACCAAAGGGATTCTCATTCTCATCCTCTCTTGTTGCCACTGTGTGAGAAATGTCTTTGCCCTTCCAAGATTGTAAGGCCTCCCAGTGACGTGGAACTGTGAGTTCATTAAACTTTTCTTCTCGACGGGTATGTCTATCAGTAGTGAAAATAGACTAATACACTCAGTCACCTAACCACAATGTGTTTGCCTATTATTATTCAGATCAATCATTTAGGATCTTCTCATCTGCTGTGGTTCTCTGGATGGCTTCACATAGTGATACTGGGCTCACCCATGTTTGGGTCTCTACTGAGATGGCTGGGACAGGAAACATCTGGGATGTCTGGGGACTTTCTCCGTGTGATCTCTAATCCCAGGAAGCTAGATCTCTCTTGCACAGTGGCAGGTGGGTTCCTGGTGGAGAGGAAAGTGCAAGGCCTGGGAAAATAGGCTTCATCTATGGTAAAGGAACTGCAAAGCTGTGTGGCCATTTTGCAATCTATAACAGTTCTAAATCTACTAGCTGAGAAGATTTCAAGGTTATTCCAAAAATGACATTGCTGCAGATATCCATCACTGATGTTTTTTACCCAGTGGGGTCTATTGTATTCTGTGGGGAAAAACAAGGTTAAAATAACTTTTATTTGGGTCATACTGAGACTAAGCTTTATCAAGTTTCCTAATTTACATAACATAATCATAAAACTAATGTTATTCTAACATATAAAAACTCAAAATATGAATTTTGTACAAATGTATGCATTTTCAGCTGTTGAAGGAAATTCTATGACATGATACAGTTCATCAGTTTGGAAAATGCCATATTTAAGCCTTAAATCCAAACCAATGGGATAATTGAAAGGAAGCCTACTGAAAACTCTGATAAAAAGAAGAAGCCAACAGCCATTTATCTTGATGGTTTCAAATACCTTAAGATTACTTACTTTATTTCAGATTTATTTTGAATCATGAGTACCATTTTAAACAAAGGTTAGCACTCACTTTGCAGAAGTATTATTCCCTCAAATAGCTTAATAAATATAAAAAATATTTTGTAAGATTCCAATTTCATCCAGTGATAGCACTTGTATTACAATTTAGGATCCAGAATTCATATGCATGTAAAATGTTTAGTGAATAAAACATTTTGTTTCTCCCCATTAGTAATTTGAAAAAAAAATGTGAACAGTGAAACAAACTACTTTATTTTTATCACTGACTAAATATTACTTTATCAAAAATTTAAAATGGAGAATCAAACTGTAAAACCTTTTTGTTCTCTTATCATTCTTAAAGAGAAGGGTTTGGGAAAAATATTTCTTTAGAGCATTTAATATTTCTGTCTTTCTTGCCATTGTGGAAAATGAAGTAGTTGATCTATTATGAAATTATTTATTTTCATAATTACTGGGCATATAGAGTAACAGAGTACATTTATATATTCTAAAAATGATAGCAACAATGTGGTAGGCAAAGATTCTATGATCACCTTTAAGATTCCTGCCTCTGATGCACATAACCTTCTCCTCTGCCAGTTATTCATTCTAGGTGTTTCATGAAAGGACTTTGCAGACACAATTGTTGTGCCAAATTAGTTGATTTTATGAGAGGGAAATCGTGGGAGGCGTGTCTGACCCAATCAGATGTGCCATAAACAAGAATGTATGTATTCCTGGTGAGAAAATACTGTGAGAGGCCCAATGGATACAGCCACATGAGGAAAACCTGAGAGTAAGCATTGACGGTGAGAGTTGCCCCAAAGTGATGAGCCTCAAGCAACATCAACTTGGTTCCTAAATAGATAACCCAGACTGGAAAGAGAGAGAAATGAGGATGAAGGTAAGTGGAATAACGAGCAAACATACAGTAAGATAGAAGGAATTGATTACATGTGTGACAGCAGAGTAAGATGACTATACCTGACAAAAATATATTCTGCTCAGGTAATGAGAACCACAGATGTCCTGACTTGAGCACTATGTATTATACAGATATAACAAAATTTTTCATGGATCCCATACACATGCACAAATAACAAATTTAAGCAAAAATAAAATAAAGCATGATTCTACAATGAGCAAAAACATTATTCCAACAAGTTGAGAGAACTTCGGAGTACAGCCTTCCCCAGTTTAGACACCTGATGAGGACACAGCCCTAGCCAACCTTATTATTTCAATCCAGTGAAATGCTAGGCAGAAGACCTACTCATTCTATGTCCTGATTTCTCACCTACAGAAGAACTATAAATTCATGTGGGGGTGTTTTAAACTGCTAAGTTTGTAATGACTTGAGGTTGATAAGATGGGTATAAAATCATAACTGTATGCATGCAAAATAAATCAACTGACAGGGTATAACAGAGAGCTACCCAAAACTACTAAATTTCATAAAATCATAACTGTATGCATCTAAAATAAAGCAACTGTCAGGGTATAACTAAGAGTTATCTGAAACTATGAAATTTCTATCACTTTCTAAGATATGTCATTGACAGGAAGATTTATTTCAGAAGACCAGTCTATGTAAAACAATGACAATTCTTTTTCTGGATTTTCAGGCTCAGTATAAATATCTTTTATTTTTAGAAATTCCCTAGCTTAAGCTTGTTTCCAAAAGCTAGACATGCAGAAAGCTGTACATCAACAGTTTAGCACTTTTCTAGTTATGGGTATCAGTGTTGGTACCAGAATCTGAAGACATGTGTACTTTTCATTCCTGATGGTGATTAAAAGCATAGTTAAAAAAATTTAAAAAGTTCACTCTGTTGAAATTTTAGGAAAATAATAACTGGGGTAGATGTTATGTTTGTGTTTCTCCAGGCCAGAACCAGCAGCCAATTTTGATACCATCAAGACCTCTGAAATCTTATCATGAGCCAGATGCTGAGGAAGAGATTCCAGGAGAATCTCAAGGAACCCCCAGTTGCAGTCATGTTGAGACTGACACTGAGGAGGACCCCAACTGTCATAAGCAATACACACCCAACACAGTCCCTACCTGAGGATAGATAAAGCAGCTGCCATAGACGGTTGAAGAAAATCTGAGGAAAGTGGGACAACCAGTCACAATGAGAAATTTAATGATAGCTATGATAGCAGTGATCACCATTGTCATGAGTATTCCTTCACCAAGGACTGACACAGAGAACAATTATACCATTGGGCAATTTATCAATCTTGGCTGGCAATAATGCCTGCATGTAACTCTCTATGACACATTTACACATGCTTTCTGCCTCAGTATTTACCACAATAAATGTGTCCTATAATTGAGGCATACTGCCTCAAAAGCTATTTGTAAACAGAATTGACCTGGCCAGAAACAATGAACATACTCTTGAAAGATTGCACTGGAGAACAGCAATGTGTTGTGTAATGATTCCATGGAATAATTGATTGAATCAAAGACAAAACCACGTGATTATCTCAATAGATGGAGAAAAGGCCTTTGACAAAATTCAACAGGCCTTCAAGCTAAAAATCTCAATAAATTCGGTATTGATGGAACGATCTCAAAATAATAAGAGCTATTTATGACAAACCCAAAGACAATATCATACTGAATGACAAAACTGGAAGCATTCCCTTGAAAACTGGCACAAGACAGGGATGCCCTCTTCACCACCCTATTCAATATAGTGTTGGAATTTCAGGCAATCAGGCATGAGAAAGAAATAAAGGGTGTTCAGTTAGAAAAGAAGAAGTCAAATTTTCTCTTTGCAGATGACACGATCATATATTTAGAAAGTCCATCATCTCAGCTCAAAATCTCCTGAAGCTGATAAGCAACTCAGCAAAGTCTCAGCATAGAAAATTATTGTGAAAATCACAATCATTCTTATATACTAGTAATAGACAAACAGAGAGCCAAATCATGAATGAACTTCCATTCACAATTGCTTCAAAAAGAATAAAACACTTAGGAATTCAACTTATATGATGTAAAGGACCTCTTCAAGGAGAATTACAAACCAATGCACAGTGAAATAAAGGGGACACAAACAAATGGAAGAATATACCATGCTCATGTATAGGAAGAATCAATATCATGAAAATGGTCATACTGCCCAAAGTAATTTATAGATTCAATGCCATCCTCATCAAGCTACCAATGAGTTTCTTCACAGAATTGGAAAAACTCTTTAAAGTTCCTATGGAACCAAAAAGGCCCTGCATTGCCAAAACAATCGTAAGTCAAAGAACAAAGCTGGAGGTATCACGCCACCTGGCTTCAAACTATACACAAGGCTATAGTAACCAAACAGCATGGTACTGGTGCTAAAACAGAGATATAGACTAATGGAACAGAACAGAGCCTCAGAAGTAATACCACACCTCCACAGCCATCTGATCTTGACAAACCTGAGAAAATAAGAAATAGGGAAAGAATTCTATTTAATAAAATGGTGCTGGGAAAATTGATAGCCATAAGTAGAAAGGTGAAATTGGATCCTTTCCTTACCCTTATATGAAAATTCATTCAAGATGGATTAGAGACTTAAATGTTAGATCTAATACCAAAACCCTAGAAGAAACCTAGGTAATACCATTCAGGACATAGGCATGTGTAAGGAAGGACTTCATGTCTAAAACACCAAAACAATGGTAACAAAACCACAACTGGCAAATGGGATCTAATTAACGAAAGAGCTTCTGTATAGCAGAAGAAACTACTATTAGAGTGAACAGGCAACCTACAGAATGGAAGAAAATTTTTACAATCTACTCATCTGACAAAAGATTAATATCCAGAACCTATAAAGAACCCAAAGAAATTTACAAGAAAAAAACAAACAACCCCATCAAAAAGTAAAGGATATGAACAGACATTTCTCAAAAGAAGACATTCATACAACCAACAGACACATGAAAAATGTCTGTCATCACTGGCCATCAGAGAAATGCAAATGAAAACAATAATGAGATACCATCTCACAACAGTTAGAATGGCAATCATTAAAAGGTCTGGAAACAACAGGTGCTGAGAAGATGTGGAGAAATAAGACCACTTTACACTGTTGGTGAGATTGCAAACTAGTTCGACCATTGTAAAAAACAGTATGGCGTTTTCTCAAGGATCTAGAACTAGGAATATCATATGACCCAGCCATCCCATTACTGGGGATATACCTAAAGGATTATAAGTCATGCTTCTATAAAGACACATGCACATGTATGTTTATTATGCACTATTCACAATAGCAAAGACTTGAATCAACCCAAATGTCCATCAGTGACAGACTGGATTAAGAAAATTTGGCACATATACACCATGGAATACTATGCAGCCACATAAAAGATCTTGAGTTCGGTCCTTGTAGGGACATGGATGCAGCTGGAAACCATCATTCTCAGCAAACTTTCACAAAACAGGAAACCAAACACTGCATGTTCTCACCACAGGTGGGAATTGAACAATGAGATTACTTGACATGGAAGGTGAACATCACACACCAGGCCTATTATGGGAGGGGGCAGGGGTGAGGGATGGTATCGAGTTATACCTGATGTAAATGATGAGCTGATAGATGCTGATGATGGTTGCAGCACACCAATATGGCCATATGTAACAAACCTGCACATTGTGCAAATGTACCCTAGAACTTAAAGTATGATTCAAAAATAAATAAATAAATTTTAAAAGTCAATAATTATCAATATCCATCCTAATATCTATAATGAGATACATTTGTATGATACAGTAGATAGATGGATAGATGATGGATAGATAGATGACAGATAATATGTAGATGATTGATAGATGCATAGATAAATGGATGATAGATAGATAAGTAGTTAGATAACTTATTGATTCTGTTTCTCTGGAGAACACTTACTAATATAATTGTCAAACCATAAATAATTAAGTAACGGAAGGCTGGCACAACTTTTTTTCTTTTTAAACTGTATCAGACTCTTGTCTTCCCTATTTAATATTAGCAAACACACTATAAATGAAATGAAAAGCAAAGTTTTGTTCACAGTTGATTGTTCCAGAGTAAAGACATCCCCTGTCACCTTGGTTGCATAATTGTAAAAGAAAGGAAAGAACAAACTAAGTGGCTATTGGTTTTCAACAACTGGCCTCTTCCATGAGAGTAATGAGGAGAAGGTGGCTTTGTCATCACCATTAGAGATGGCCCTTCTTTAATGAATCCTGCACATGGAGGACACCAGCATATCTAATCACCATATGGTGAGGTACGACGAGGTAATATTCAGAAAGCCCTAACTCTGCTCATTCCTTTGAAAGTATAGACTGTCTACCCTTGGTGATGAGAAAAGACATAATAAACAAGGTCACGGTTATTCCTCATCAGGAATGTGACTTTTAAGTCACTTTTATATATGACCACCCCTGTCACCAGGAACTTAAATTGTGACATGTATCTTGAAGTATTTCGTTATAAGGAAGACTACCCATTCTCATCCAAAACTGAGATTCAAAAATAACTATTATTCATGAAGATATTGGAAAATAAGTTACCCATCCCCCAAGATTTTAATGGAATTTGAAAATAACTTTTCAAAGAGCAAGATCCACTTTTAAGTTAGCTTTGTCAACATCACTACAGAACTCATTTTTACCAATTCACCTTCAGGCTGTTAAAAGAGCTATCTATAACTTTACTATAAAAATCCCATCACACTGGATTGTTCCTTGTTGCCAAAACATTGCAAATGACATGATGACTAGGAAGAAAGAAGGAAAAGAAATGAGGCTGCCGATGGCTAGCACAAATGCAGAATCTGTCATAGACATATTATGGGGTAAAGCATGGTGCACGCTTCCTACTAGTCGCCATACACAAATGTCAGAGACATTCAAACAGTTCTTGGTAATCTGGTCTCATCCTATCATGTCAGCTCAGATCAGGGAAATCACTATCATCACACATGAACTTAGTACCAAGACAGAAGACAGCATGTCTTTACAACCACCTTGCTCCTTTATGTTCTCTGACTTGCATTCTCTTCACAAGGCTGTAATTAGTAATTTAGGGCAAGGATGAGAAACCTTGCCTTTAAATACAATTTGTTATCCTTGAAGTGGCTACTCACAACTAACAAGGCACTAAACTTCAAAGTTCATTGAGTAGGGGAATAAGATGGCAGATAGAGAAAGTACTATCTTGTAGCTCCTGCCCCAACAGACAGCAGCATGTGAAGATTTATGTCATAAACTTTGCTCCAAGAACTACTACAGGAATACACAATGAAAGCAAAGAGAATCCACAAACTGCTACAGGTTCCCTGAAACATTGAAAACTATGAGTCAGCTTGTTCTGAATGGGAAGAGTTGTGTCTGGGGCAGACTTTCCCCTCTTCCCATGCAACCTATAAGGACTTAGCAGAGACAACCATAATCCCCTGGGAATATAACTCCACTGGACTGGGAGCACACTCCATTCCCACATCAACCACGACAAGCCCTGCCAATGAGAGGCTGAGCTCAGAAAAGACTATCCCTGCCCCCAGCTGGTGGTCTTTCTCTACCCACCCCAGAAGTTGAAGACAATGGTCACAGTTGATCCGAGCTCTGTGGCTCTGCTCACCACCTGAGAAACCTGAATACTTAACCAGGTGTCCCTAGGTCAAGTTTGCATCCTCCACATAGACCACAGCTGATGCACTCTAGAAAGCAACCACCTCTGTCTAGAGGCCAATGAACACAAAATCAGCACAATAAATAAAAACAACAACAACCTCACAGAATTCACCATTCCTCTGTTAACTCCACTGAAGAGGTACTGTATCCACAGCTGCATGATCTAATAATGGATCACATCACAGGACACTTTGCAGATGTTCTGCAGCATCAGCCTGAGCTTGGTACTTCGCTTGGGTGGCTATACCCAGAACAGGAAAACAATCACTATAGTTTGTCTCAGGAAGTTCCATTCCTAGGGGAAGGAGGAGAACATATCAAGGGAACACCAATGGGACAAAAGAATCTGAAGAGTAGTCCTTGAATCCCAGATCTCCTCTTACATAGTGTACCAAATGAGACAGAACCAGAAAACAGTTTTGGTAATATGATAAAGTTCTTTAACACCCCAAAAGATAGTACTAGCTACCAGTAGTGGATCTAAACCAAGATGAAACCTCTGAGTTGCACAGTAAGAATTGAGAAGGTTGATTATTAAGCTAACCAGGAGGCACCAGAGAAAGGTGAAGTCCAATTTAAGGAAAATAATAATTGCACAAGAAATGAGAGTAGAAATATTCAGTGAAATAAATAGCACAACAAAAGCAATCACAACTTCAGGAAAAAAAAGGCACTGTAAGAGAAATGAAAATGTTCCAGAAAGTCTCAGCAACAGACTCAAAACAAGCAGAAGAGAGGATTTTAGAACTCAAACACAAGCTTTTTGAACTAATCCAATCTAACAAAACACACACACACACAAAAGAAGAGTGAAAATAAAACTTCCTAAGAAGTTTAGTGTTAAATGACAGAACCTAAGAATAATTGGTATTCCTGAGGAATAGGGGAAATCTAAAGTTTGAAAACATATTTGGGCAAATAATCAAGGAAAACTTCCAGTCTTGCTAGAGGTCTAGATACCCAAATAAAAGAAGCTAAAGAACACCTTTGAAATGCTTTGCAAAAATATCATCACCTAGTACATTGTCTTCAGCTTATCTAAAGTCAAGATGAAGGAAACTTTCTTAAGAGATTTGAGGCAAAGCACCAGGTAATCTGTAAAGGCAAACCTATCAGATTAACAACAGACTTCTCAGCAGAAACCCTACAAGCTACAAGAAATTGGGGCCCTATGTTCAGCTCTTTAAACTAAACAATTATCAGCCAATAATTTTGTATCCAATGAAACTAAGCTTCATGAAAGAAGGAAAGATCAATTTCTGAGAGAATTTACACTACCAAGTCAGCACTATAAGAACTGCTAAAAGGAGCTCTAAATCTTGAGACAAATCCTGGAAACATATCAAAACAGAACCATTTGAAAGCATAAATCTCACAGGACCTGTAAACAAAAACATGATTAAGAAAACCCAAGATATATAGGCAAATAAATAGCATGGAATATGGAGTCAGACCTCACCTCAATACTAGTGTTTAAGGTAAATGACCTAAATGCTCCACTTAAAAGATACAGAATTGTTAGATGGATAAAAATTCACCAACCAAGCATCTGCTGCCTCAGGACTCCAACGAACACACAAGTGCTCGTATAAACTTAAGGTAAAAAGACAGGAAATAATATTCCATGCAAAGGACACCAAAAGTAAGTAGGAGTAGCTATTGTTTTATCAGACTAAACGCTAAAACAACAGCAGATTAATAAGACAAAGAGGGACTTTTATATAATGATAAAAGGCCTAGCCCTAACAGGAAAATATCACAATTCTAAACACATATGCATATAACACTAGAATTCTACATTTATAACACAATGACTACTAGACCAACAGTGACAGATGATAACACAATAATAGTGGGGAGTTAACATCTAATGACAGCCCTAGACAGGTCATAAAGACAGAAAGTCAACAAAGAAACAATAATGTACTTAAACTATATTCTACAACAAATAGATAGAGATGTTTACAGAACATAAACCCAACTGCAGAATATATATGTTATTCATCAACACATGGAACATTCTTCAAAATAGACCATAAAGTCAACAAGTCTCAGTAAATTTAAGAAAATCAAACTTACATCAAGTACTTCCAAGACCACAATAAAACAAAATTGATATAAATTTCAAAAGGAAACTTCCAAATAATAATGACTCAACCTACCAAAGCATCTGGAAAACAGCAAAGAAAAGCTAAAAGGAAAGTTCACAGAATTAATAACCAATATCAAGAAACTAGGAGCACAATAAGACAACCTAAGGTCATAATTTTTCTTTTTTATTATTATCATACTTTATGCTCTAGGGTAAATGTGCACAATGCAGGCTTTACATATGTTACGTGTCATGGGTTGTGTTGCACCCATTAACATTTCATTTATGTTAGAATATTCTAATTCATCCTCACCACTACCTCCTCCCCAATAGGACCCAGTGTGTGATGCTCCCTTCCTGTGTCGAAGTGATCTCATTGTTCAATTCCCACCTGAAGTGAGAACGTGTACACGGTATCCCGTATTTTGTGATAGTTTGCTGAGAATGATGGTTTCCAGCTGCATCCATGTCCCTACAGTGACACAAACTCACTTTTATGGCTGCATAGTATCTGTGGTGTATGTGCCAAATTTTCTTAATCCAGTCTGTCATTGATGGACATCTCATTGGTTCCAAGTTCACTACAATAGCAGCAATAAACATACGCAGCATGTGTCTTACATCAGCATGACTTATAATCCTTTGGGTAGTAATGGGATAGCTGGGTCAAATGGTATTTCTAGTTCTAGATCCTGAGAAATTGCACTGTTTTCCACAATGGTTGAACTAGTTTACAGTCCCACCAACTGTGTAAAAGTATTCCATTTCTCCACATCCTCTCCAGCACCTGTTGTTTCCTAATTTTTAATGATCACCATTCTAAGTGTGAGATGGTATCTCATTGTGGTTTTGATTTGCATTTCTTGATGGCCAGTATGATGAGCATGTTTTCATGTGTCTGTTGGCTGTATGTCTTCTTTTGAGAAGTGTCTGTTCATCCTTTGCCCACTTTTTGATGGGTTGTTTGTTTTTCTTCTTGTAATTTGTTTGAGTTCTTGTAGGTTCTGGATATTAGCCCTTGTCAGATGAGAGTAGATTGCAAAATTTCTTCCATTCTGCAGGTTGTCTGTTCACTCTGATGGTAATTTTATTGCTGTGCAGAAGCTCTTTAGTTTAATTCGATCCCATTTTGTCAATATTGGCTTCTGTTGCCACTTGGTGTTTTAAACATGAAGTCTGTGTCCATGCCTACGTCCTGAACAGTATTGCTTAGGTCTTTCAGGGTTTTTATGGTATTAGGTCTAACATTTAAGTCTCTGTCCATCTTGAATTAATTTTGTATAAGGTGTAAGGAAGGGATCCAGTTTCAGCTTTCACTTGCAGCTAGCCAGTTTTCCCAGCACCATTTATTAGACAATCCTTTCCCTATTTAATAGAGAAATAAATATTTAATAGATTGAATAAAGTTCCCATTATTGTGTGAGTCAAAGTCTTTGCAAGTCTCTAAGAATTTGTTTTATTAATATGGGTACATATTTAGGATAGTAAAAAATAATAACTAATATTTAATAGGGAAATACCTGTGTGGTATTATTTGAGGACTTACTCTGTTCCATTGGTCTATCTCTGTTTTGGTACCAGTACAATGCTGTTTCCTTTATGTAACCTTGTATTATAGTGTGAAGACAGGTAGTGTGATTCCAGTTTTGTTCCTTTGGCTTAGGTTGTCTTGGCAATGCGGCTCTTTTTGGTTCCATATGAACTCCAAAGTAGTTTTTTCCAATTCTGTGAAGAAAGTTATTGGTATTTAATGGGGATGGCATTGAATCTAATCAATTACCTTGGTGTATGGCCATTTTCACGATATTGATTCTTCCGATTCATGAACATAGAATGTTCTTCCGTTTGTTTGTGTCCTTTTATTTCATTGAGGAAGTTTCAGGTCTCCATGAAGATCCTTCATATCCATTGTAAGTTGGAGTCCCAGGAATTTTATTCTTTAGAAGCATTTGAATGGGAAATCACCATGATTTGGCTCTCTGTTTGTCTGTTATTGGTGTATAAGAATGCTTGTGATTTTCACATTGATTTTGTATCCTGAGACTTGCTGAAGTCACTTATCAGCTTGAGAGATTTTGGGTGAGACAATGGGTTTTCTAAATAGACAGTCATGTCATCTGCAAACAGGGACAACTTGACTTCTTCTTTTCCTAACTGAATACCCTCGATTTCTTCTCTGCTCGACTGCCCAGCCAGAACTTCCAACACTATGTTGAATAGGGAGTTATGAGAGAGGCATTCTGTCTTCTTCCTTTTTTGAGGGAACACTCGTTTTGCCTACTTAGTATGATATCAGCTGTGGATTTGTCAAATAGTTCTTATTATTTTGAGACATTTCACCAGTACTGAATTTATTGAGAATTTTAGTGAAAGGTTGAATGTTGTCAAAGGACTTTTCTTGAATCTATGGAGATAATCATGTGGTTTGTGTCTTGCTTCGTTTTTATGTTGATTACATTACTGATTTTCATATGTTGAACTAGTCTTGCATCCCAGTGATGAAGCCTACTTGATCACGGCAGATAAGCTTTTTTGATATGCTGCTAGATTTAGTTTGCCAGTATCTTGTTGAGGATTTTTGCATCCATGTTCATCAGGATACTGGTCTAAAATTATCTTTTTGTTGTGCCCCATGACTTTGGTATCAGGATGATGTTGGCCTCGTAAATGAGTTAGAGGATTTCTTTTCTATTGGTAGGAATAGTTGTGAAGGAAAGGTACCAGCCTCCTTGTGTACCTCTGCAGAATTGAGCCAGGAATCTGTCTGGTTCTGGACTTTTGGTTGGTAGGCTATTTATTGCCTCAATTTCAGAGCCTATTTTTGGTCTATCTAGGATTCAACTCTTCCTGGTTTAGTCTTGGGAGAGTGTATGTGTTTGGAATTTATCCATTTCTTCTAGGTTTTCTAGTTTATTTGTGTAGAGGTGTTTATAGTATTCTTGATGGTAGTTTGTATTTTGTGGGGTCAGGTAATATGCCCTTTATCATTTTTATTGTGTCTATTTGATTCTTTCTCTTTTCTTCTTCATTAGTCTTGATAGTGATCTATCAATTTTGTTGATTTTTTCAAAAGCAACTCCTAGATTCATTGATTTTGAAGGGTTTTTGTGTCTCTATTCCTTCAGTTCTGCTCTGATCTTAGTTATTTTGCCTTTTGCTAGCTTTTTGAATGTGTTTTTTTTCTTAGTTATTTCACCTGTGACGTTGTTGTCAATTTTAGGTCTTTCCCACTTTCTTTGTGTGGGCATTTAGTGCTATAAATTTCACACTGTTTAAATGTGTCCCAGATTCTGGTATGTTGTATATTTGTTCTCATTGGTTTCAAAGAACATCTTATTTCTGCCTTTCATTTCGTTATGTACCAGTAGTCATTCAGGAGCAGGTTGTTCAGTTTCCATGTAACTGAGTGGTTTTGAGGACTTTCTAATCCTGAGTTCTAGTTTGATTGCACTGTGATCTGGGAGAAAAATTGTTATAATTTCTGTTACTTACATCTGCTGAGGAGTGCTTTACTTTCAACCATGTGGTCACTTTGAATAAGTGCAATGGTGCTGAGAAGAATGTATATTTTGTTGATTTCGTGGAGAGTTCTTTAGATGTCTATTAGTCCACTTGAGGAGAGTTGAGTTCAATTCCTGATATCCTGTTAACTTTCTGTGTCATTGATCTGTCTAATGCCAACAGTGGGTTGTTAAAGTTCCCATCATTATTGTGTGGACAGTTTTGCAAGTCTCTAAGAACTTGCTTTATGAATCTGGTGCTCCTGTATTGGGTGTATATATATTTAGGATAGTTAGCTCTTCCTGTTGAATTGATCCCTACTCATTGTACAATGACCTTCCTTGTGTCTTTTGATCTTTGTTGGTTTAAAGTCTGTTTTATCCAGAGACTAGGATTGCACTGCCTCTTCTTTTCCATTTGTTTAGTTGGTTTTCTCCATCCCTATTTGAGCCTATGTGTGTCTGTGTAATGAGATGGGTCTCCTGGATACAGCAAACTGATGGGTCTTACTCTTTTATCCAATTTGCCAGTTTGTGTCTTTAATAGGACCATTTAGTCCATTTACATTTAACGTTAATATTGTTATGTGTGAACTGATCCCACATTATGATATTAGCTGGTTATTTTGCTCATTAATTGATGGAGTTTCTTCCAGCACTGATGGTCTTTACATTTTGCATGTTTTTGTTTGGCTAGTACCAGTTGTTTCTTTCCTTACGTTAATGCTTCAGGATCCTTGTAGGCAGGCCTGGTGGTGACAAAATCTCTAAGCATTTGCTTATCTGTAAAGGATATTATTTCTCCTTCACTATGAAACTTAGTCATGGATATGAAATTCTGGGTTGAAAATTCTTCTTTAAGAACGTTGAATATTGGCCTACTCTCTTCTGGTTTTAAAGTTTTTCTGAGAGATCGTTGTTAGCCTGACAGGGCCCTCGTGAGTAACCTGACCTTTCTCTTGGCTGTCCTTAACATTTTTTCCGCATTTCACTTTCAGGATCTGACAATTATGTGTCTTGGAGTTGCCTTCCGAGGAGTATCTTCTGGCCTTCTATATTTCTGAATTTAAATATTGACCTCCTTTGCTAGATTGGGGAAGTTCTCCTGGATAACATCCTGCAGAGCATTTTCCAACTTGTTACATTCTTCCATCACTCTTCACCACACCATAGATATAAATTTGGTCTTTTCACATAATCCTATATTCTTCGAGGCTTGTTCACTACTTTTTACTTTTTTCTAAGCTTCTCTTCTCACTTCATTTCATTCATTTGATCTTCAACCTGGTACCTTTCTCCAGTTGATCAAGTTGGTTACTGAAGCTTTTGCATTTGTCATGTAGTGCTCGTGTCATGGTTTTCATCTCTATCACATCATTTATGGACTTACCTGCATTGGTTATTCTAGCTATCCATTTGTCAAATCTTTTTCAAGGTTTTAGCTTTTGTACTGAGAAGTTTAGCTTAGCTCTGAGAAGTTTGATTGACTGAAGCCTTCTTCAACTCACAAAGTCATTATCCATCCAGCTTTTTGTTGGTGGGACAGAACTGCGCCTCCTTTGGAACATGAGGGAAGTTTGATTTTTGAATGTTAGATTTTCTGCACTGCTTTTTCCCCATATTTGTGGTTTTATCTACCTTGCTCTTTGATGATGCTGACGTATAGATGGAGTTTTGATATGATGCCCTTTCTGTTAGTTTTCTAACTATCAGGACCCTGAGCTGCAATATCTGCTGGAGCTTGCTTGAGGTCCATCTCACAGTTATTCCCATTTAGGCTCTCCCAGTTAGGCTACCAGGGTTCAGGGACCCAATTTGAGCAGGCAATCTGTCCATTCTCAGATCTCAGCCTGTGCTGGCAGAACCACTACTCTTCAAAGCTGACAGGGACATTTACATCTGCAGAGGTTTCTGCTGCTTTTTTTTTAGCTATGCCCTGTCTCCAGGAAGTTCACACAGGCAGGCAGGCCTCCTTGAGCTGGAGGATTCTACAATTTGAGCTTGCCGCCAATTTTTTAGCTACTTGCCTCAGGAATGCTGGCACCTCTCCCCATCCTCACTGCCGCCTTGTTAGACCTCAGACTGCTGTGCTATAACAAGGAGGCTCCATGGGCATAGACCCTGGCTGGGCAAGGGGATATAATCTCCTGGTGTGCCATTTGCTAAGACCCTTGAAAATCACAGTATTAGGCTAAGGGACCCGATTATCCAGGTACAGAAATATAAAAGATTATTCAAGACTACTATGAGCAGTTTTACGGCATAAACTAGAAACTAGGAGATGGGCAAATTATGGACATACACAGTGCTCCTAGAATAAATCAGGAAATAGAATCTCTGAACAATTAATGGCATGAAGCAAGATTGAAAAACACAATTTTAAAATTACAACAAAACGCCCAGGAGCATATGGATTCAGAGCTGATCTACCAGACATTCAAAGATTGTTAATCCTATTAATGTTATTCCAAAAGATAGAGAAATAGGGATTCAGCCCTAAGTCAATCATTCTAGCCAGTGTCACCATATTACCAAAGTCAGGGAAGGGCAGAACCAAAAAAAAAAAAAAAGAGAAAGAGAGACAAAAAATACTGTCCAATATCCTGATAAATATAGAGGGTATATATAAATGATTTTTGGAAAACAGTATTATTTTCCTATTTTTAGGCAATATACAAAATATACATAAGTCAACGAATGATACACCACATAAACAGAATTGAAAGCAAAACTCATATGATTGTCTCAATAGATACAGAAAAATCATCTTATGAAATTGCATCCATTTATGATTAAAACCTACAACAAAATCAGCATTGAAGGGATATACTTAAGGTTGAAAAAAAGGTCACCTATAACAAACCAATAGTCAATGTTATATTGATCAGGGAAACATGAAAACATTCCCCTGGAGAAATGAAACAAAACAAGTATACCACCAGATCACTGTATTCAACATAGTACTCTATTCAACATAGTCCTAGCCAGAGCAATCAGAAAAGAGAAAGAATAAAGG